>JAYDZE010147128.1:0-22557 GCA_034509125.1 Monilaria moniliformis
TGAGAAAATAAACCCATGTCATACGAGTACAATCATCAATAAACAACACGAAATAGCTGAAACCATGATCCCCTAAAACTGGGGCAGGGCCCCATACATCAGGATGAACTAAAGAAAAAATAGAGTCAACTCTCGTACTATTGGATTTAAAGGAATGTCGGTAGCTTTTAGCCAAAACACAAGTTTCACAGTACATATCAAGTTATTTAACTAACTGGGGAAAAAGAAGTTTAAGATAACCCATGGATGGATGCCCCAGACGACGATGCCAAAGCAAGCCTCCCTGTCCGTAGCGCAGTGAGCAAGCATCGCAGTGCCTTGTTGAGCTATCTCATCGACATAGTAGAGCCGATGACGTTCAGTGCCACGCCCAATAATTGTCCCCATCCTGATATCCTGTAATAGGCAAAAGTGAGGGTGCATAAGAACTGTGCAGTTAAGTTCTTTGGTGACATGACTAATGGATCATAGTTTATGAGATAGAGATGGAACATAAAGACAGTTAGAGATTTTTAAGGTCGAGGATATTTGAATTGTGCCGGCTCCGTGAACTGAAGTGAGGTGTCCACTGGCAGTTTGGACATGTGTTTTTCTTGGTGTAGAAGGGTAAGGATATCAGAGGCATCGAAGGTCATGGTGTCAGTTGCACCACAATCAAAAATCCATTTTAAATCATTTTTTTCTGCTATCTCGTGGGCCAAACAGGCTGTGGAAATTTTTGAAAGAGCATAAAAACGATTATGACATGGTAGAGGGGTCAAATCAGAATTATGCTTAATATTGGGATCAATTTTATGTTGGTTCAAAGACTGGGGTGGAGAACGCAATTCATTGGAAGATGGGGGAGCTAATGGCAATAAGGGAGAGGCGAGAGCAGTGGTGGGTAATAAACACAAATTTGAAGGATTTGGTTGAAAACCAAGTCATTTACCTTGGAGCCCTAGATGTTGCAGCCCTTTATTCGCCGCCTCCCTCTTTGATTTCTGTCCGCCATGTTCCCACTCCTCCTCCGTCCAGTTGCTGCCTCCGATGCAGGCGGCCGAGACGTTGCCCATTGCGACGGCAGTGTCGGCTACATCCTCATTTGCGACGGCGACAGCCGCCTTACTTCCCCGTCTGAGCGGCTGCTTCCCTTGAGATTTCTTTTCCTCCCACCATTCCGGGTACCCGGCAAGTTTAAAGCACGTCTCTTTGGTATGTCGGGTAACCCTGCAATGTGTGCAGTAGAGATGGCTCTTGTCTTCTCTGTCCCGATTTCGACCAGCTTGTCCGGACGATTGTCCGACTACAAATTGTCCCTTGTCTCTGACCGGAAACCCGCTTCCGCTTCCCGGTGGGTTATTGGATTCAAAACGTCCACGGTTTATTGCCACAAGACTTGCCCCAATACCCTGTGATGTCTCCAAATCGAACCTGCTCTGTTCGCCGGAAGCAGCCGGCTTTAGTATGTGAGCCCGGGCTGTTTCTCGGTGGATGGCGGCATATGCGGCTTCGACTGAGGGTAAAGGTTCTCGCTTCAGTATATCCCTCTTTATCGATTCTTACCTATCATCGATTGCGGTAAGAAATTGGTAAAGTTTTCTGGTTTCATTTATTCTGTTGAAGATCAATATGTCCTCGGCATGTTTCATTGGGTTGGGTTCTCGGCTATCGATCGTCATCCATACCTTCTGGAATGTGTTCCAACATTCTTCTAAGGTCAAATTGCCCTATTTCATAGTTTTGGCTCGTTTATGTAAATCAAACACTTGCAGCGCGTCTCCTCAGCTGCCATATGTTACTGCGATGCCATCCCATAAATTTTTTGAAGTTGGATATTGGGAGACATTGTTCACTAGGCTTGTTTCAATGTTTTGGATCGGCCAAGTGAACACGCACTGATCTGTTTGTTCCCATTGACTGTATGCAGGATCTGTGGGTGATGGGGGAAGAAAAACTCCAGTGATGTGAGAAGCCCTTCCCTTTCCACCGATGGACATTTTCATTAAGGTAGACCATAGTGGGTAATTATCACCACTAAGTTTGAGTCTGATTGATAAGTTGTCGGAGTTACCTCCAATCGCAACTCCGAGGCTATTCCGTAAGAGGTTTGCTAGTTGGAGTGTCAATGTATCATGAACACTACTCCCTCCTCCATTCTGATTTTCTGTGCTGCTTGTTGTATCACCGGTTTCTGACATTTTGTTTCGATGCAGGGGTTTTGGTTTAAAGGTTCGGGAAAGGTTTAGACGGAACTTTGATGAATTGATTTCTGAGTTCCTAAGACCATCTGCTCTTATACCATGTTAAATGGTATTGGAGACATGTTTGAGAAAGGCTTTGATTTGTATTACATTTGATTGATAATAATCCTCGTCTATTACATACCCTTCGTATAGGGTTGAGAAACAATGTACAAGGAAACTTTGTATTAAGGAAAATATCAATTAAGATCGTCTAATTATGTAGACTAATCTTTTCCTTTTCTAACAGTTACAACTGAAACAAAATTTCAAAATAGCATGAAAAGAGGACCTGGCTATCTTGATTTAGACTCTGGAGCTGGAACGCGGCGAAGGTTGGTCGTTCGTTCACGACGGAAATGCAACGACGGAAGAGAAGAAGCGTGGAGAGAATTGGCGGGGCGCGGCGGAAACGGAAGGTATTATACTTTTTTCATCTCACGAAAACATACATACTTTCATTTTTCATTTTTCATTTGTCTTACAAAAGCATGCACATTTTTTTTCTTTTTTTTGCATACTATCTCATCACAAATTGTTACAATAATACTTTTACTATTATAATTTATTTATAATTATTTTACATAATAATACTTTGAGATGAAATTCTTTCTCTATTTATAATACAAATAATACTAAAGTAGAATCATTTCTACATTCACGGTACTAACAATATTAATCCTTTCAAACTCCATGTCTAAAATGTATATTTTTATGGGACCTAAATAATACTTCGTGCATCCACTAAAAATAGTCTTTTTAGTAGATGACACGGGTTTTAATGCACAATCGGTAAAGTAAGAGAGAGAGAGATAGAGAGAGAGAGAGAGAGAGAGAGAGAGAGAGAGAATGGTTGGAGAAAGAAAAAAATTGTTGGTAAAGTAAAAGAAAGAATGAAAAAAGTGATTGAAGAGAGAAAAAGTTGTGGGTGCTATTAGTGTAAGTTGTAAATATATTGATGTTTAGAAGTATTGTGTTGTAAGAAATTTCCAAAAATAAAATGAGACTAATTTTGATGGACTGACCAAAATAGAAAAATATGACTATTTTTAATAAACGGATGTAGTATATTCTAAAAAAAACTTGAATATTATATCATTATACATTTTCTTCAATATTATATAAATTATAACCTAATCATTGTTGCCACAAAGTTGATGCGGTATGAGAGTAAGGGCAATGATTGAAATAAAGCCCAGCCCAAGCCCAAGCCCAAGCCCAATAATTATCTTAGGCCTCCAAAAATCTTTATGGACAGTTGATTTTCCTTTGATGAATAATTTTTTTTTTCTCTCTTTAAAAGCTGATCAAATTAAGTAGTGTTTGAAAGAGAGATGGGAATGATACAGTTTCTTTTTAGAATAAGTTGATTTTCAACATTTTTTTATAATGCATATGTATTTCCACATCATTCAATAATAAGGCATGTAGATATTTCAGACTTCCTTATAAGTTTTACTTTTAAATTCAATTGAAGTATAACTCGTGTTAAAATTACAACAAAATGAAAATTTGTGTCGTTTGTATTACGATTTAAATTTCACGGGAAAAACCAAAATGAGTCGAAATTTATGCCCATTTTGGCAATTGATCATCCTATTCTTGTAATACTAATAATTTTGGAAAATGGTATTTTCTGTATTATTCTTTCATCCTACTTTTCAGCGTGTGATGTTTCAAGCGCGGTGAAAGTTTTTTGTGGGGTATAAGATTGAGGCAGAACAAAACTTGCGAATTATTGTTAAACTTGCCGCGGCTAAAAAAGGGTGGCGCGTAACGTAACTACCTCCCTTTTGGCGACAGAGACCATTTCCTTGGGTGATTAAGGGCAAGCGATCAATAAATTTTTTGTCGTATATTTACAACATTAATGTTTATTTGCATTTATGCATATTCTTCGATTATCACATATATTATCTGCTGCATAACTCAAAATAGCATCATAATAAGTTGCGTTTGCCTAATCATATTATCCTTGATTAGCACAACTTACAATGCTTAATGTTTTATAGTATTCTTTTTAAAGTTAATGGTAGGTAAAAATTATAAATTTATTATCATTTTGAAAATTTTCATATATAAAAAGGTTATAAATTTAACCTAAATATATTTATATATATTAACTAACATTCTCTTAGGGTCGGCCGAAAATGTCATGGATGCCCCTTAACTTGCATAATCTTTTTTTTTTAGAAGAAGACGTCAAACAACATCGCTTTAGGATCCGTTGCCGATAATATGAATTATCCACCCCGATCTGCCACCGTCTGTACGTATTGCATTTATTTAAATAGAAGATGGCAAATGGCAATTGCGAACTTATAACATGACGAGAAATAAGTAATTGATAGGAATCTTGGCTTATTCAAACATAAACAATTAGGATTAAAGTACTAGCGACAAGAGACCTGACTCACTAGGACAAAACATTTTAGTGAAAAATACAGCTGTATCATTTCTTTCAAGATGTGAGAACGCCTTGTGGATTCCTATTTGAATCAAAATAATTTAATAAAAGTGAACTTCCCTTTTGCCTTTTAGTCATTAGCAATATATAATTCGCTTTTACTTTTATCTTTCCATATAGCATCTATAAATTCTTGTAGCATATACATATGCATTCACTAAACTTGAGAGCTGGTGTACAATATGTGGAAAAAAATGAAAATATAGAAGAGTCCTTTTAATTTTGATTAGGATCAGGGGTTCTTGGTCTTAACTAGATCGTCGGTTCTAGTTTTGAAACCGTAACTACCTTTCACGGGTTGAATTGGAACCGTCGTATCGGTTCCAAAAAAAATTTGAGCCGATTTTTAACCGACGATTTTGCTCCAAAACCGAAAAAACTGTGGAAAATCAGGAAAAGTCGTGGAAAACTATTGAAAAACCAGTAAAAAAATTAGCCGATTTTAAACCAAAATCGGAACCGCATAAGCACTTGTCGAATCAATTACGGTTCCAATATATTAGGAACCGGAACCAACGGTTTTAGAACCTTGGGCAGCCCTAATTAGTATTAGTATCATATATTAATACACATTAAACCGATCTTTTTAGCAAACTCTTCTTCTTTTTATTTCCCACTAATTTTATTCGTTTTGAACTTGAACATACAATTATGATGAACTCAATGTTAAATATATTCCTAAAAACTTTGTTCAAATTTCCTTTATTTGATATATGACCTGACTCTGAGAACTTGAAAAAACAAAAAAAAAAACAAAAATTAAGTTTTAATTGAGAATATAAGACAAGCGGCTAAGCCAAGACAATGTAGTACAGTCAGATCAAGCAAACAGAGACTAAACTAAATGGTTCTACGTCAGGTGTTACGCTGTCCGTGTCTGATAAAAACTAAACAATCTACTAATTATAAACCTGCAATGCCTAATTACTGAATCGTGATTACATCATTAAGTTTGTCGTTATGCACGTCAAGCGTTACGTAAGAATAATAATTTTTTTATAAATGGTAGCAATTATTCATAATCACACTTATTAATATTATCCATATTTCGAGACCTGAACTTTTTAATTTGATATTTGTGTGCCTACACTCCAGAGACTGAAAATATATGAATCTCTCTTTTTTTTCCTCTCTTAGATCTAGTTTTGTGATACATGAATTGCTCTTGCCCAAATAATTGCAACTATTATTTCATTCTGTCAGTGACGGATCCAGAACCAGAAAATAGAATGGACGAAATAAAATAATCAAAATTAAATATAATTTCTAATTCATTTAAAGCTTTTGTTTCTTTCTACAACACGTCAATCTCACTCTTTCTCTCACTCTCATATAATCATACTTCTCTTTCTCAATTTTTCACCTACAGACAATCAGCCGGAGAAGAGGACGACCATGGTGGTTTTACGGCGACCCAAAAAGAAATTAGCCGTCAGGCAGGTCGGCCGCCCCCTCCCGACCCCCCTATACTGCCAGAGCATTCTAGAAACACATGTTTGTATATGAATATGGCGTTTTGGTAATTTCTTATCAACTTTAAATAATTTCAACTTCTAAATATTAAAAACAAAATCGCAAATTTATAGTCCTTTCATAAAATACGAAAGGTTCTGTATAGATTTTACTGTTTGCCATGTGACCTATAGTTGACTCTTGTCAATCAATATTATTTTCTTCCTTGCTTAGGCTTCTTTTTCGAAACTTCTTGCTTAAGCTGTAAAAAAAAATTGCTTAATTTTTTTTTTTTTTATATGTGTAGAGATGGATTATCGCAGAAATTATTTTTTTCATGAATATTAAAAACATTGCATTGAACGTGTAAAGTTATTGCATTCACGGTAAAATTAAATGTCTTAGATGAAATTAAATGAAATTTTCAGTTTTCACGGAATTCAAATCGTGATGTTATACTCGTACAGAAAGAAAATATACTCATCTTATATTTTTGCAATTGAATGGCCGAAAATGATTCTTCATTCGCACAATAAAAATGAATTTTTATTTGAACATATTCTTATAACTATATATACATATTTATTACTGTTATTTTGATCAACTACTAGTATCTTTCTATATCTATTTCTTTTCTTTTTTCTTCTAGGAAGTGTGAGTTGATTTTGAGTAAATGCAAATGATCTTCTTACAAGTGGGAATTATCAAACATAATAGAAACAAAACGAATGCTATAAAGAGGCATAAACAATTACTACCGTTGAAAAAGGAATCAATGTTGGGTTGCTAATATCTGACAGCCGTGTCGCTAAACACGTCGCTTATTTTGGCATATGCACACGTGGCAAACATAACTTCGAGAAATCTCATGGCATCGCCCATACGGTTGGAGACCCAGGGATATGTTTGGTGCAATGAATTTAAAATTGTAATGTAATTATATTTTTATAAAATTAAATTTGAAATTGTAATATTATAATACTCCATTCCTTTGTTAGAATTAGTTCTAAATTATCTTTTCACATATTTCTAATCTTTACAATAAATTAGGTCTAAATTAGCCTTCAGATTAATGACTAGAGATTTTTTTTCCTTTTTGGCAAGTGTTATTGTTTTTTGGCTTGTTATATATAGCCTTCATCTGTATTTCTCGAACAAGCAGTCGAAATGATTCGGGAGCATCTTCGGGATTAGGTAATGCTCCTTCAGTGATCGTAGTATCAAGTACTTCTTGACACATTCTAATATGATCAGATTTATAAGTAAGCATCTCTTGTAAAATATGACCAACACCAAATCCTTCTACAGCCTGAATCTCCATTCTCCTACCCGTTGTCCCCCTTGTTTTGCCCTCCCCCTAAGGGATTGTTGTATAACAAGCGCATAATGTCCGCTATAATGTTTAGTTAACAAAATAGAGTTAAGCTGATGTGCTTCCTGAAAAAATATTTATTTCAAATAAAGAAACATATTGAAAAATATTAAATCTAAAATGATATAATACAAATATAATTTAAATCCTAAATAATATAATACTGAAATAGTTTCCATAATATAGAATGACTAGTTAAATTAATTATGAAATAGATTAGATTTATTTTTTTAAATTAAAATTTTAAATCTTATTTTAATCTTTAATCTAAAATAAATAGAGGATAAGGAAGGCCTACACATAAAATATCATAAATTTTAAAATTAATCAAAAAATAAAAAATAACGTAAAATTACTAATTAAATTCTATTATGATAAAGACATTACGAGCGTTAAATTATTTCTCATTGATTAATTAGTTGAAATCGGCAAGAATATTTCAAGTTTTCCGCAAAGGTGGTTAAAGTCACACGCACACCTATATATATATATATTTTCATATAGATACCATTTAACTTTATTAATTAGTTAATGTTTTGTAATTTTGAGTATTATATTAGGGTTAAGTATGGTAGGTTAGTATTGAATGTATAACCTAATTTTCATGGGACAACTGAAAATAATATATTATTATTCTTTCTTTATTGAATCAAAGGGCATTTATTTATAACTTTCAGTCAACAACCAGTTGAACTAGCCGCACTGATCAAACAATCGTTTTGCTTTTCGATTTACTATTTATTAGCCATACTACTTTTTTTTTTATTGTCTGATAGATCAAAGTTTGTTGAACCAGTGGCGGATGTAGGGGGTCGGGAGGGGGCGGCCGACCTCCCCGATAGCTAATTTCCTTTAAGGTCGCCGTAAAATCGTCATAGTCTTCCTTCTGTCCGAATGATCGGATCTGTAAGAGAGAAACTGAGAAAAAGAAATATGACTATTTCAAAGTCAGAGAAAGAGAGAGATAAACGTGTGGTACGAGAGCAACTGAGAAAAAGAAGTGTGACTATGTGAAAGTCAGAAAAAGTAAGAGATGAACGTGTTATAAGAAGAAACGTAAGCTTTAAATGTATTAGAGATTGTATTTAATTTTTTATTATTTTATTTCGCTCCATCCATTTTTTGATTCTGAATCTGCCACTACGTCGAACTACACTCGCATTTGATTTCAAATCGATGAATTACAGGACTAACCTCTTATTATTGTATTAAAAAATTAATATATATATTTGATACATATTTCCACATAAAAATTATTATAAATTTGTTTTACAGCTGAGTGAAATAATTGCATATGTGTTTGTCGACAAAAAAATTAACAATTCGATTATGAAATTACTTGTAACAACCAGAATTAGACGATTAAGTAACACAATGCAACACAATGCACGAATCGGTCGAAATTGGTGGGCCAAGAATAAAAATAGTAATTAAATATATGGTGATAATTTTCTCTTCCATTTACCAAAAGCAAAAGAATCTCTTCTACTTCAAATGTTAGGGCATCCGCAGTAGGAGGGATGCGTCCAGTCTCTACTACTACTACTTATTATTATATTATTATTATTATTGTTGTTGTTGTTATTGTTGTTAATATGTTCGTTTCAGCATTCCGTATTCAAAGGGCACATTTGAAAATTAAGGATTTAATCAAATACTTTTTCATCGTCAATGTCAATTCCAAATTAATTAATATATGTATTTCTCCCACCCAAAACATATTTTATCCGTTTATTTGTATATTTGGCATTGTTTTTCATTTTTACTTATAAATATTCTCTTTAGTGTTGATAATAAACACAATATTATAAATTAGTGTACATTCGAACTTTATTAAATAATAACATAAAAAATCACATGAAGTTTTTTCGATTGAATTAACTTGATGTGAAAGTTATACAAAATTAATTCTCATATCATCTTCATAAATCATAAATCTAAGACTTTAATTTTGTAATACATTCTCAGAGATGGATTTCTTCTTATCATTAAAAATTGATATAAAAAAAAGTCGCATATTACTTTAAGCAATTAATGTAAGAGAGATAAGATTTTTCGTAGTTTTGATAATATGCCAATGTTTTCTAAAAAAGATATTAATAAGGAAAATAGTTTCTTTTTACGATTATATATTCTATATTGACATCAATCCATCAAAATGCTTCGCGAAACCTTATCCTTCATTTTTTTTTGAAAAATATTAATGATTTAATATAAAAGTAAAAACGAATTAAGAACAACTCGTCCATCAACTGCTCACTGGTTAAAAGAATATTGTTTAATTTGTCTCTTGTGAAATATAATTTTTTGTTATATTTCAGAATATTGCCGACTTTACAGCTGGAAATGAACCCACGAATTAAATGGGTTCAATTATTGACTAGAAAAGTTGATGTCTTTTATCTTCTTTAAGAAAATGGATGTACACAAATTAATATAAAAGTGAGTAGATGAAATGATTACCTCAAAATAATGTGTACTCTCATTTTTCTATACCACGTCGCTAAATTCGTTAATTATGGCCTAGATTATTATTTATCAGTCAAATATGATGATATATAATTTAAATATCATCTTGTTTATGTGTGGTGTAATGCTTTAAATTATTATTATATATATATTATACATAATTTTAAAATAAAAATAAAAATATACATTATATTATATTATCGACCACCATACACCGCAGGTAGGGTATGCAGTAATGTAGTCAAATGATCATATTACCATATTCAAACATATATACTAATATGGCTAACTATTTGATTTTATCCATCATTTGAGTGCTTTAATAAAAAAATTCTATAATTCCAAAGAAGTACGTAATATTTTAATTATGGGTTAAAAATACTGTAGATGAAATTTTCCTTGGAATGTTACGTCTTTATCAACAAACTCTCCGGCGAAATTTACCGCTGTTGAAAAATCTCTGCCCTATTCATTCTTCCATGGCAACCATGCCTAACTCAGCGGTGCCTGAATCCCCGCCAACGATCACCAGATTTCCTTGGGAATGAAAAAAAAAACGATCGACTTTCATTTTGTATTTTGGACTAAATTCCTTACCTCCTCGATGCTCAATCAAATCCTCTTTTTTGACGATTGAACCCTCTTCTAGAGTCTCATGTTTAGTAATGCTTGAACTCTTTCTTCTGTATCAAGGATCGTCCAAATAAACAAGAATATTATTTATACGGAAAACGCCATTGATGGGGATCTCAATCAAGATATACAAGGGAGGTGTCACGATTCCGAAAAACCATCATATCCAGCTTCGCCGCCGCAGTCCACATCAACTAGCAATGTCATCGCCAGCCCCCCGCTACCAGTACCCACCTCTAAGATGACGCCGGCAAAGCGTTTTTCCGGTGGGAAAAGATGTATAGCAGCAGCAATTTTGTGAATGAAGGTCATCCGTGCAGCAGCAGATTCACGAGGCGATTCAGCGACTGGTCTCGCGCAACGTCGATGGCCGAGCCTCGCGTCCCTTCACACCGCATTGGTCCAGCCACACCGGAGACCTTGCTCGAGCAGCATTAGCCTAGCGACGACTGGTCCGCAGCGGGTTCAAGTTCCGAGTGGTGGTGTTGCTAGATGATATTGTGGACTGGAGGCTAGATGTATGATTTTCGGAATCGCAAAGATCACTCGCAGGAATTCAAGAACCAAGAAGTTAGGTATGGCTGCTGGGGAAGATGGACTAGGGCATAGATTTTTCATCTGCGGCAAATTGCACCGAAATTTCGCCGGAAAGTCAGTTGAAGGAGACGTTGAAATACTCCAAGGACAATTTCGTCCGGAAACTTTTTGCCGAGACATTTTTAACCCAAAATTGTAACGTTGGATATTTTTTGCAATTACCTTTATAGTAAGACATTTTTTTTTAAATACTAAAATGATGTGACAAAATCGAATATTTACCCTACTAATATTACGATCATTTTTTTTAGCATTGAATTCTTTTTTCGCCCTTTAAAGCACATTGCACATGGATTTCTTTCTTCATTTTTACTAAAAAAGATTTATCACAATGGATAGATCATCACTTAGGATGTGTTTTGCTCCGAGTGCTTATAAGATGTTTCAAGAATTTAAGAGAACTTATAAATTGTAAAAGTGTTTGGATAATTAAGATTATAAGCTACAGAGAAAAAATAGAAGAAAAATGAAATTGAAAGGGAGTATAATAGAAATAATAAATCATGGTAGATTTTTATAAAAAGATTGTTACTTATAAATTGTTTAATAGTCAAACACTTTATAAACTTTTAAACAACTTATATATTATTTTAAGAAGCTTATAAGCTCACTCAAACACCATTTTAGTCTTCTTGGGGTTGAAATCTTCGTTATATCTTAGAGTGCAAAAAGGTTTTAGTTTTTCATTTTCTTATTTACTATCTTTGTTATCATTATAATGCACAACATATATTGGATACTATTCCATTATAATGGGCAGTGTTAATGTGACAGCTATTATTGTACTTTTGTACTTGGTAAATTTTGAATGAAATAATGGAATGAGATGGTTGTTCCTTCATATATTTTGTTTTGTTTAGGAGTTGCCCTTGTGGGGTACAAGATTGACGGAGAAAGAAGTTGCACATCTTTGTTAAATATGACGCGGCTGCAAAATGTTTGGCGCGTAATGTTACTAACTACCGCCACTTTGGTGACAGAGTATTTATTGTGCCCAAATGCATCCCATGCCGAAATGTCACAAGTACCCCCTCGCCCACGGCCATCGTATAAAATATTAGAACCGAAATCCTTTTTATCTGATATTAATTTGGAACCCCGTGCATCTAAAGCACCTTTTACTAAGACCAATGTAATTGTATGTAAACCCAAAACAATAGCATGATAAACTAAAAAATCTCCGGGACTCTGTTGTTAAGAATAATGAATTAGTATTCTCATTAATAGCATTAAACAAATTAATCTGCATATTCAGGATTCCGGGTTAATTATTATTTGATATCAAAATAAGTTAAATTTAAATACATAGATATATTTATATACTAAATTATACGTTAATTTTTCAAAAGGTTGTCAAGCTATAGCGTTTGTATTGAAAATAATGGTACTAAACAAAATTTTGTATCAAATTGGGTATTAAACTATCTCGAAAACTGTTTTCTTCTACAATTATATCATCTAATTGACTCAAATTAATAAAAATGTTATTTGTATTCGCATTCCACACTCATGAAAATAAATATAGATTTTCCTGGAAAAAATTAGAATACTTACAATATTCAAAAAATGAATGTTCATAAAATAAGACCTTGATAAGGTTAAAAATTAGATAAATACCTTATTTGAAAGAAAACGAAAATTTAGTATCTATTCTGATACAAATAATTGTTTACTACTCTTTTTTGTACAAATACTATAGTACTGTAGTGATGTTTTAAGAAATTAACCCACTAAGAAATTGAAATAGGTAGGAATACTACAGATTATAAGAATCCATAATTTCATAAAAGTAAGAGATATTAGTTATACGTTGCCAATAATTTGTAACTGAAAAAGAATTTGATGATCATCCCGGCATATGCCCTTATATAGTTATATATATATATATATATATATATGTACATGATACATGATACGTACAACATAAAGAAGCATTAAAGTAGTAGGGACAATACATGAGTGACTGACCATTTGCATATGACTACATGAGAAGGCGACGGACTATCCTTTATTTCATATCTTTGTGGTTTATATTCCACACACATGACGGCCCCATTTGTGGAAACTTACGGAAAGCCTCGACGGCAACTTCCTCGAATATTACCGCTTCCCAATTACTACATAAACACAAGCCACTCTCCATAACAAGCTGGGAAACTCCCACTTCTTGAAAAACCCATTAATGGCGACCAACGACGAGTCTTGGATACGAGAGAAGCTCGAAGCGCCTATGCCGTTGATCGGCATGTACGTCGCTCTCGCTTCCCTCGCCTGCTCCCTCGCAATCGCTGCTGATCTCATCCACGGCTTCCGGAGCAAGAAGCTCTGGTTCCCCTCCAAGTACTTCTCTCTCAACGCCACCTCCCTCACGCTTCTCTCCGTCGCTCTCAAGCTGCCAGTCGATCTCACCACCAACATGACGGCAGTCACCGACCGCCTCGCCAAGATCAGCAGCCTCGCTCTCATGTCCACCGCCATGGCCAACTTCGTGCCGTCGCTCGGATCCATGAGCGACGGAGACATTCTCATCAACGTCACTGCATTGAGCATTCTGATTGTCACCGTCGTCGCCGACGTCTGTATCCAAATCGTCGGGACGCGGTCGTTCCTCCACCACCGCGTCCTGTTCCCCGAGGAGATCCTCGCGCTCAGCCTCATGCTTCTCCTCCTGCTCGTCCTCGTCTCGACGGCGATAATGGTGGTCACCACGAAAAAGTGCCTCGAGACTAAATATCAGGAGAAGCACAATTTAGCTGCGAGCCAGGAATTCTCTGACATGGGGGCCGCGGTGGTTGACAAGCTAAGGAATCTCGTGAACAAGTATTGGGTGATGGCGGAGACGAGTAGCCCTCAGTTTGTGATTGCCCGCTCCTCCGCCTGCGCCGCGGCCGGCGTCATCTGCCTCGCAAACGCTCTTATCCTGGCGCAGGCTATTGTGCGCACAGGGGTGGCGCATCGTAGCCTCAGCCTGACCGGTTCCAGCTACGGCTGCTCCACGAAATGGATTCTACTCGTGCAGACTATTGGAGTGATTTTCGGCACGATCTCGACTTCATTCCGATGGTTCACAGCAGTCCGATTCAGATGCTCCGGCTCCGGCGCCGATGATAGAAGCTTGAGGCGCGAATTCAAAGTCGAGGAATATTGGACTAGGAAGCTTGTAGAGTGCCAGGAAAGTCCAATTCATCCATTAATTAGGCACCACAAATGCAGAAGATTTCTCTACAACGCGAGAGGATTCGTTGTAGATCTCATTCTCGGAGCTCAAAAATGCGCTGTTCTGTTCAACAAGCTAGTTTTAGTAATCTCATGCTGCATAGCAAGCGCCGTCATCAACATTATCCAGCACTTGAAGAAGATGACGGCGAAATCCTCCGCGGGTTCCGGTGCGAGACAAGTAGGCCGCGATATTTTACAAAACGTGAGGCCTAATTCTCTCCGCCTCGAGGGGGAGGCGGATTTGCCGGACTACATGCTGCGGAGCATTCCGAAACAAGTCGATGAAGTTCTAGAAGCATCTAGAAGGAAGAAGCCTACTAGCCTAATCGAATTCCTGCACGATTCAAGCTTCAAAGGCGTGGCTGAATTCGACAGCCTTCGAGTTCCAAGCATACACGGTAAAGAGCCGAAGAACTGCTGGTCTCTCGCTGTGGTCACACTGACAAGCATCGCCGTAGCGCTCCCTCACGTTGAGAAAAGCAAGGTCGATCAGCTGGTCGAAGACGTAAGAGACGGCCTGTTCTTCGTGAAGATTGTGGAAGAGAGCTTTTACAACAACGAAGAGTGGAAGAACATAAGGAAAGCTGCTGATTTCTGGTTGAGAGTCGAACTGTTTCGCAAATGGCAGGAAATCGACCTTGCTGAGATCTGTACGAGTAGTCCAAACTTTAAACACGCGCTGCAGAGGCTAGCACGTGAAAGCGAAGGGATCGCGTCTGGTTTGAAAACAGACGTGCCGGATTGCCCTATGTTCAACCCTGCCAACTGGAAGCCTAGGATCATCGCGGCTAACTCGATGTACAGGATCAGCACCACGATTTTGGACGGCTGTGACGAGGAAAACGCGATCGGAGATGAGGAATTATTTGATCGGTTAAGTAGAATGATTGCAGACGTTTTGGCCGCGTGTCTCACCAATTTAGGGCGGGTGATAGCGAAAAAGTGTCACCTGAAAGCGATTGAGGAGAGAGAGAGAAACGTGCGACAGGCTGCTCTTCTGTTGGGGAGAAGTGAGGAGATTCTCAATTTTCTGGCGGATCGCGACCTGCCTGCGGGGTTGAATGATCACGCTGCTGCGTATGTTGAGGAATGGCGCGGTGCGATGCGGCTGGAGATGGAGATGAATAGTTCGGACGCGATCACGCCATCGTGCATTGGCACGGCGTCGTCGGAAGGGAGAGGTAGCTACTGCTCGAGTGGGGCTATCACACTAATGGAGCATCTGCAGAGAAGTTTTCCGCCTAGGAATCTTGAGTTTTGAATGTAGGTGATATAGTAGGTTTGGTGATTCATATATCTTGAGTTATTGTGATTTGATTGTTCTTGGATTTTTGTAATGGAACACTTGAATTAGTTTTGCATGATCTTTTATAAGAATTTTGCAACTGCAATGGAAATTGATACATTTACGACTATAACAGCAAAATAGATAAGCATTAGTTGTGATATCAATCTTTTCTTAACCACGGTCGTGATCACTCCGCCATGTTGACGGTTATGTGTGGATTATCCCAGCTTTCCAGACCAGTCAAGGCTCTCCATTCTTCAATATGAGCTGCCTCATCAGGGGCCAATTAAGACCGCAAGTTCGCGTTGTTTCAGTATAGTGCAATGATCTCTTCAGTTCATACTTTCACAGCCCATAGCCCATTTATCTATTCATGCCACAACCTATTTAATTATTGCACGTGTAAATCAAAAATTTTGGATCCGCCACTGATTATTGTTACAGTAATACTTATACCTACCAACCATCCTTGAGTCAAAATGGAACATACCTTCATTGGTTAAGATTAATTGAAGGAAGATTATTTGATTTTCAGGTCAAACTATTGCACCTTTCGACCCCACAAGATTCTTTTATGTATATGTATGTATATAGTGATACTATTACATGCATCGATTGTTTCGGAACTCGAATGATACATCATCGTTACAAGTGAGTACATAACTATCTAATTAGTTTTTTATTTAGATTACGAAATTGACTCCACAGTCAATCATGGCGACCAGTGGCGGATCCAAGGGGAGCGGGAGGGGGCGGCCGACCCTCCCGACGGACATTACCAGTATACAAACATGGTCGTTACTTTCTCGATGACTAGATATGCCTTTGTTGTGGCTCGGAACTTAAATTTTTTTGTTTCTTTGGTAAAAAATAAAGCTTGAAGAAATCGTATATGCTAGGATCCTCCATTGTTGTGACTCAGAGACTGAAGAAAGCGACGTGCAAATATATGTTTTGAAGCTATTGAATGAGACTTTTCAACCGTAACTCTTGGATTACGCCCCCTCCATTTTCAAATTCTGGATTCGCCACTGATGTTGATATGTATGCTGATCATATAACTCCAGTAGTTGCAAAGATTATAAAACTTCAATAGTAAAGAAATAATCAAAATGGTGGTTGATTGACTAAAAGAAAACCCTGTACACACCCAATTTTTTTTTTTTTAAAATATAATAAATAATGGCCTAACTAAAAGTATAAAACAAAAAAAAAAATACTCTGCAAAAATAGGGACATGGACTAGAAGCCAAACTATCACTTCTCTCTCATCATGTTAGGTTGGAAAATACTGACAAAATTCCTTCTTCAAAACAGCAGTCATGCTATGAAAAACGAGTTATTTCCTCGAAAAGTCCAACTCCACTCTCTATATAAGTGACATAAATTTCACTACTAGTTCTTGATCAGAATCAATTTCCCACTCATATACAACATCAAATTTTGTTGCCAATGCCTGAAAACGATCCGAACGTGGTAGAACAGCTGGAGGCGCCAATGCCCTGGATAGGCATGTATGCCGCCGTAGCATCAACGCTCTGCACGGTTGCCATGACCGCCGACGTCTTCCACGGTGTCCGGAGCAGAAAATACTGGTTCCCATCTAAATATTTCTCCCTCAACGCCACTTCCTTGGCTTTGCTATCTGTGGCAATGAAGCTCCCGGTAGATCTCACCACTAAAATGTACTCTGTCACCGACCGCCTAGCAAAGGTCAGCAGCCTCGCCTTCATGTCAATCGCCATGGCCAATCTCATGACATCTTTAGGATCCATGGATAACAAGAGCCTGCTGATGAACGTCGTGGCTTTAGGCATCTTAGTAATCACCATCACTGGCAATGTCTGCATCCAGGTTGTTTATATATATATATATATATTTATACCTAATGGTTGGAGGGAAACATCTTACCAATTTCTGCATCCAGGTTATCCAAATGAGGTCTTACCTAAACTCAAGGCGCGCATTTTGGGAAGAATCTGCGGCCACGGCGTTGATGCTGGTGTTGCTGGTGATGTTCATGTCATCTGCTCTGACGACTCTGTCTACTAAAGAGTTTCTTGAGACAAGGTACCATGATATGCATGACTCAGCTATCAACGAAGAGCAATTGGTGGATATGAGGCGAGCAAGCGCGACGAAACTGAGGGCGTTGATCAAGAAATATTGGGTGATGGCAGAAACCAGCAGCCCTCAGTTTGTGATAGCTCGTTCTGTGACAAGCACCGTGTCTGGCATCGTGAGCTTGATCATCGTCGTTAACTTGGTGGAGGCTGAGATACGAAGCGCGGTGAAGGAGGGGATATTTGATGAGACGTATTCGAGTTATAAGCAGTCGACACGAGTAATTCTGTTGTCCCAGACTGTTGGAGTGATTGTGGGAGCCATTGCTCCAACGTCGAGATGGTTTGTGGCCATGAACCATGGATCGTCAAACAATGTAAATGCATTTACTGTCGAGGGCTATTGGACTCAGAAGCTGGTGGAATGGCGACGAAGCTCGATTTCTGTCGAAATTCAACATCTCAAGAGTAGAAAAGCTCTTCATGGTCTGAGAGGACTGCTTCTGAAACTGGGTATTTTAGTTCAGTGTATGATTGTTCTGATGAGCAAATTAGTCCTTGCTGTCTCTGTCTGCGTGATGAGACCAATCAAATCCTGCCTCGACTACATCAGAAGGTCGAGGCAGAAGCAAATTCATGACTCCCAAGAGGTGGACATTAGGCCCTATGTTATGCAGCTCGAAGGAGAGGCGGAGCTGCCAGCAGAAACACTGAGTAACATCTTCAAAGAGGTGCATGTAATCATCAAGAAAGGTAATACAAGGAAACCCAAGAACCTGTTGAATCTTCTGTCCAAATCATACAGCTTCAAAGGGGTGACAGAATTTGATAGCCATCAAGTTCCACCTCTGCATTCTCAAGAACTTCCTTATTGCTGGTCTCTACCTGTTGCCACACTGGCTTGCATTGCACTGGCAATTCCCAATGTTGAAAAGGAGAAATCGGAACGCCTACTGCGCAGCGTCGCTGAGGGGCTCCGCTATGTGAAGCTCATCGACAAACTTCTTGAAAAAAAAGGCCAATTAGCAAAAACAAGAGCTGCAGCAGAAGCAGTCAGTGTAGAAGCTGAACTGAACGGCAAGTGGCAGAACAGAAATCTTGATGAAATATCTGTTAAAGGAAAGAATGCAGAGGAAACACTACGAAAACTCCATGAAGATTCTGAAAGAACAGTCCTTGATTTTAAGAGAAATCCCAAGTACTGCCTCATGCAAAGCCGCGTTTACTGGCCACTCGAGGTCATTGCAGCCAACTCAATGTACAGGGTGAGCAAAACGATTCTGCTCAACCACAGAGACGACAAAACAGATGAGCAGTTGTTTGAGAAATTATCAGTCATGATTGCTGATATTCTGGCTGCGTGCCTCACAAATCTACCGCGTGCAATCACCATCAAGTGTCACTGCAGTGCCATTGAGGAGAGGGAGAGAGGCGTGCGGAAAGCAGCTAAATATCTTGGTGAGACGGAAGAGATCATTGAACTACTACAAGAACGCGAACTTCCCATCCTCGACCCTCATAAGGCAGCTCATATAGAAGAATGGAGAGCCTTGATTGGCTTGGAAAGTAAGGATGATCAACATGAACTCATAAAGGATCACATAACCATCAACATGGAGGAGTGATCAGAGCTGTGGTTATGAGAAGATTGATTGCATAACTAATGTTTATCATAATAGTTAACTTCAGTTTTGCTGTTACAGACATGAATGTATCAATTTCCACAATTTTATTATTTAGAGTATGGCAAGATACACCTAATATAGAAATGCTTGAGGCAAACTATGATAACTCAATAAGTAAATGCATACAACATTATCATCTGGTACTGGGATTGTTGCATTGTTACTGAAAGTGCACCATAGATGCCCTCCATTCCTCAATATTAGCTGCTTTCTCATGATCCAAACTCGGAAGATGATGATGCTGCAGAAGTTGAAGAATCTCTCGACTCTCACCTAGAAGAACAGCAGCTTGTCTCACACTTTCTTGCCTGTCTTTGATTGCATTGTTGTGGCACTTGAAGATTATGACATGAGCTAAGTTGGTGAGACAAGCTGCCAGTATGTCCGAGATCATGACACATAGTCTCTCAAATAGATCTTTATCTGCTTGCTGTCTGTTGTCTTTGTTGGGCAGCAAAATGGTTTGAGTTATTCTGTACATTGAGTTAGCAGCTATGACTTTGCTAGGCCAATTCAGAGGGTTCTGCATAAGAATATCTTCAAACCTAGTGGTGAAATCTTTAACTGTCTTTTGTCCAAGATTGGAAAGCTTTTGCAGCGTCTCTTTGTAAGTTGCACCTCTGAGACTTGTATTCTGCAGATCCTTCTCCTGCCATTTTCTGTAGAGTTCGACTCCTACCCATACCGTGTCTGCTGCATTTTTTACGCCTTCCATTTCCCCGGTTCTATCAAGAGTTTCATCGACAAGCTTTACAAGGGACAAGCCTTCACTAACACCACTCACTAACTGATTAGCCTCATGAGTCGTGATGTTAGGAAGCGCGATTGCAATGCTTGTCAAGGTCACCAGTGGCAGAGACCAGCAGTTTGGAGGTTCTTGAGAACCCAAGCTTGGCACTTCATCTCTGTCAAATTCTTTCACCCCATTGAAGTTCACACATTTGTTAAGCAGCCTCGTTAGGTTCTTGAGTTGCTTCATCTCACCTCTCTCTATCAACTTATCCAACTCATTGCAAATGTTTCCCATAATCCTCTTAGGCAGCTGTGCCTCTCCTTCAAGTAGCAGAACATATGGGCTCAAATCAAGCTCTATTCCATCCCTTGATTCCAAACCTCCCACATCATTCTTGTGGAAGCACATGAAAATTGCTTTTCCAAATTTGGCAGAAATGAAGATAACTATTTTACTAGTTAGAACAAAGAAAATCAGAACTCCACTGCAAATACTCAAGAAAAATCTCTTTGCTTCATGAAGTAGCTTCCTAAACCTATGGGATCGAATCTGTAAAGGAAGCTGCCTCTCTTTCCACTCTACTAGCCTCGAAGTCCAATACTTTTCAATCTTGAGTTCTTCTCTAAAACTCTTCTGGCCTATCTCCGAGATTTTGAACCAAGCAGCAACATACCATCTCATCAAAGGAGCAATGGTACCCAACGCCACGCCAACAGACTGAATATACATAATCCAATTGATCGACCACTTGTAGTTGGATCTTGTACGTCCAAAATATCTGTACAACAACCTCATCCGTACATATGACTCAACCAACGTAAGAGCCATCAGAAGGCACATCAAACCAGAAGTACCAGAGATCACAGAACGTGCCATCACAAACTGGGGGCTCCCGGTTTCTGCCATCACCCAATATCTTCTCAGAGCTACTCTGAGCTCATCAAAACTAAATTTAGCCACATCCCTCCTCTCATTTGACATGATCCTATGCATCTCCCGGTACTTGGACTCTATGTACCTTTTGGTGGTTGAGACTACCATTGAAGAAAAATATAACAGCACAACCAAAATAAGCATGAAAGCAATAGCTGCTATTTCTTCAGCCAACACAACATTGCCATCAAGAAAATGAGACGTCTGGGCATTATGGATGCATACATTTCCTGCAATAGTCATAACTAGAATGCCCAAAGCGGTTAGATTCAACAAAATCTCTTTATTCTCCATGGAAGCTACAGATGTCATCAAATTGCCAACAGCAGTTGACATTAGCACTAGACTGCCTACGCTTGCAATCTTATCGTTGGTTCCCATCATGCTACTTGTAAGATCCACAGTCAGCTTCATTGTCACGGTTATAAGTGTCAATGAAGTAGCATTGAGAGAGAAATACTTACACGGGAGCCATAATTTCTTGCTTCTGAAGCCTCTGAAAACATCAGCTGCCATAGCAAGCAAGCAGATGGCAGAAGCTGCTGCAATGTACATGCCTATCCACGGCATTGGTGCATCGAGATTGCGTTGTATCTGGGCGTCGTAATCGTTGTTGTAGTCGTAGAGTTTTCCATAATACGTTCCGAGGTGGTCATAACAGTGAGTCCATCCTTGGTCGGGATCCATGGACTTGTCGAAGCTTTTCTAGAGGAGATCAAATTTACTGACTATTTTGTGGGTGCCGTTTCAGTTAGAGACCATGGAAAAACGATTGCAAGATCAGCACTAAGTTGATGTTTCATCTTTGGAGACAAGATTGATGATGAAGAATTAGATGGAATGTGATACATTTTACTAGAAAAGGAAATCAAAAATGAAAACTGGAGATGCAAGTCTTTACCATCCGTTGACTTCAAGTTCCGGTCAAGAGAGAGAGAGAGAGAAGTTGTCGTTAATTCTTGGTGTAAGAGTAATCGACAGAGAATTAATCAAGTTGTAAATCTGTCCTTTTACAGAAACATCTAGGGGACTAGGATAGGTGCACTGCCTGCATACATATACAAATATTTTAATTTAAAAAAAAGTCTAGTGCTTAACATGAACAATTTAGAGAGCTAAATATGCCTTTTCCCTTCCATTAACAAATTAACGTGGTAAAACAGATCAAGATTTAGATCCAAATCATAGTCATATAATTATGTAAGTCTTTGATTATATATGGACGTGGATCTTGACATGTCTTCTAAATTTTAACCAGTAAAATGGTCTAATCCAAAATTCTCACGTAAATTATATAGGGCAAATTGTCAGAAAAACCACCAAGTTTGGTCAAATTCTGGTCAGTCTCACAAGTTTTAAAATCAGCCGATTATATCATAACTTCAACAATTTTCGCAATTGTCCCATGATGCTTGATTTAGGGA
>JAYDZE010147239.1:0-22537 GCA_034509125.1 Monilaria moniliformis
GGCTGATGATAACGTTGGAGCGGTTGGCGTTGTCCTTTGAAAGGCAAAGCGCTTTCTTTTAAGAATGCATATGGTTCTCTCTCCATATGGTTCTCTCTCTCTTTCTCTATAATGGGTGCTACTTCACTTCCTTTCGATCTTCCCATTCATTCCCCGTGGACCCTTCTTTCCTCAATTCTTTCCAATCTACCAACGAATTTTCTAGAATAATGCGTAAATCTAGTTCGGCTAGTTGTTTTCAAATAGTATGGAGTTCAAATGTTCAATACATCGATGCATCCAATCCTTATGTTCAAATACCGATCTTGAAATCCTGTCCTTCCACTGCCCAAATTCCATTTCTCAATCTTCATGAAAAAGGAGGCTTGTATAAACAAATTAGGCATTCTAATTTTACGATATTTAATTACTTTATAAATCTAGTTCCATAAATTCACAAGAGTTGAAACCCTTGTTAATTAGTTGCACTTATTTCTATGCTTATCTTTGAAAGAAACAAGAAAGTAGAACCAAGTTTTGCACGAGATGAAAATAAACAAACACATTTTGATGAAACATCATATTTTGATTCAATCGGCGAAAGCTCCAATACACCAGATTCAACTAAATATAGCAACATTAAGAAGAACCTAGAAGCTCATGAAATCCTAATTAGTTATTGGACAAAACACTATAAATGAAGGCAAGAACCTAGATGATACTCTGTTTTGAAAAAGTATATAAAATTATGACCAGTTAAAACAGGACAAACACCTAATTATATACATGCTCAACGAATCATATTAACTCGAAAGGAAAGTTTAAACAGCAGATTGGTTCCAACGGTGATAACACAAACACAAACACAAACACAAACACAAACACAAACACAAACACACAAAAACAAACACAAACACCCCCCCCCCCCCCCAACACACACACACACACACACACACACATATATATATATATATATATATATTAAATTATTAATAATGTATTATATAACATTTGCACTTAAGATGAAGCTGCCGCAGGCTGGCAAGCCACAAGTAGCTACGAGATCAGGAATAATGATTGGAGGTATCTAATTAACTTTCTTGTATTGCTTGTCTTGTTATTGAACATATAAAGTAATTTGCATTCACAGTTAAAATTAATTGCACTGAAAAAACTAATTTTTTATTTTCTTGAAGATTCAAATTCAGATCTGCATTCATCTAGCAAGAGAGAAGCATTCATATTTACTATCTAATGGCTGAAAATAAATCTCAATTTTTACAATAAAGAAGTTCTTATTTGCACGTCTTCACATATATTTAAATAAAGTGATTGTGTGATGCCAAATTTGGGTTCGAGTACTTCAAACCGTGTTTTAGCTTTGCTTGATGAGCTTATAAATTAAAATCTATCTGTCTGAAATTATAACCCCACCGTCTTTTTGCACATATTAAATTTCATATTGAGAATATAGTATAAAACTTTGCTACTATACCTTTATTTTCTCAATTGATATTGTCTTTACATAACGAAACACTCCACTTATCATCATGCATTATATATTTGCATAAGTAATGTAGTATTGGAGAAATTTCCATCTTTAAATTAAACTTGAACCCCAAATTTTCTTGTAATTTTATTGCATGTCTATCTATATATATAATTGTTGAGGTATAATTCAAAATTTCTTATTACTCCTATACGTATCGTTCATTAGTACGCGGGTTGACGAATCAATAAATACAACGATGTACCCCTTTGTAAGATTCAACCATCAACTTTAATTCAAATGATGATTTCCTCTTAAACATAGATAATATATAAGAAGATTGTCCATTGTTGAGGTCACATTGACAATTGGAGGAATTTCCACGAATTCAATCATATTCTGGTGTAGAAATAATTATGTGGTGAGAGCAACATTTAGATACATCATTTTCTGGTGTGGAATATTGCATCAGCCGCATCACTTTTGCTGTATTACATTACATATATATAAGTATATACTAATATACAACCAACTAGTTGTGATTATTGAACTTATCAAATCTTCACCATGTTAGGAAAGAACCCACTACATTACTGTTTATTATATTTGGCCCACTCACGCGATTATAATTCCCAACATATTATTGTGCACATTGAGTTGTCATTTTATGATCAAAGCTCCCCTTTTGCTTTTAAGATGTTATTTCTGTATGTATATATATTATCAAATTAACACCCAAAAATATAAGAGAAGTCGTAAAAAATAAGATGTTGGTTATTCATTTGTTTGGAGTTTATGAACAATTGAAACTTATTTTTAGATCATATAAATGGTTTATGATCTTATTTTAATTATCACACTTGCTTATCAGATATCTTTAGGAAGTTATAAGCTCAGCTAAACAACCTCTTATACTTTACGCAAATATTGTGTTTTAGCTTGGCCGGAGACACGATCTAATTACAGTTGAAATTTAAGATTTATTATTTGTGGCACTAAAATCTCATTATTTCTCAAGACAATCCCTAATTAGGGATATATGGCTAGTTAGATCAATAATTCCACTCTATATATGAAGAAAATTCTGTTATTACACTTTATAAATATTATCATCAGTTATTAAAAAACGAATTTCCAGTTATTATTTTCATATAGTGCGAGGCCACAATCCAATTATTTTCCGTTAGTTTGAATACACTCATCCAAACAGACATGCAACTTATGTATTTTTCTTTACTGCAACAGAAAATAACAACACTCATAACTCACGTTCCACAAATGGTCCATGTTACAATTTTTCAAGTGTTACATCAGCTTTTTAGTTATGGTTCTGAACATCTATAATTTACAAGCCACAAATTAAGCTAGATCTTAACTATTTATTGTCCTATTATTTATTTATTTTAATTCATTCTTTATTCCTATTAAATCTCTAATTTCATATATTTATGTAACTTGCGATATTTTTAAAATTAAAATAAACTATTAAAATTTTGTAAGTTACATAATTAAAAAATAAAAAGTATATAATTGAAATCCTAAAATTACATAATTTAAATCCTAAAAATACATAATAAAAAAAAATCAAATATCCTAATTGACGTCCAAGTTGCTAGACAATTTTTTCTTCATATGGTCGGCGTCCAACGGTCATTGTCGACGTGTCTTTGCCCAACGTTGTAAAGTACGTGCTGGTGAGTAATGCGTGACACATTGAGTCTATTTTGTCGGCCACTGCTACCATAGGATCCAAACCTCGAGTTCCATTACTCGCTGTCGCCTTCCTCTTGGCCGCTTTTTGACCAATCAGACGACTATCACTTGGCCCTGAATCATAAGTGAAGACGTCGTCGGTGTCACTGCTAGTTGAGAATTGGCCGAAGGAGGTCAACTTCGTCCTTTTCGGAGCACTATCAACACTGCCACAGAACTTGGGGTGGTCTTTCACAATATCCCACACATCCTTGTACTTGAAGAGCTTCACTTCATCCTTATAAAAGGCTACATAAGCCTCTTTTTGAAGATCCTCTATGCTATGGGCGCTCGGTCACAATTTCTTCAAGTTGTTGCTGATGCCAACGAATTTTGAAATATTTTGCTACACCCGACCCTAATGCTTTTAGAGTTATTGATAATGTCGCGTGAGTGCCCTTTTCGGTTTTAGGTTCGTACTATATGCTTCAGCGATCTTCTCCCATTAAACTTTCGTCATTTGCTGGTTGTCGATGATGGGATCCTCGGAGGTGATGACGAATAGTTTCACAACTGTCTTTGTCTCCTCAAGACCATACTTAATTTGGCCTGGCGATGCCCCGACTCCTCCAATATTTTGCATCATTTCTATTACATTGTCGCAGTTTTAGATTTGTGAGAGCCACATTCGACTTAAATTAGACACATGTGGACTTTCAGTTTGGTTCATGTTGGCCACGAAGCTGTAGAAGCTTAATGTATTGTTTGGATCGAAATTATGGTTCAAGCAAAATAAAAAGTGTTGTTGGTGCATTACTGATTGGAGATTGAATATATTTTGTCGATCCATTTTTATTGTATGATGGAAGAAGATACTTGGAAGAATAGAGAAGAATAAATAAAAATGAAAGGGATGAAACGAAATATGGGGGAAAAAGAAATTTATAGAAGGGGGAATAATTTTTTTTAAAAAAAATCTATATTACCAAAAGTAAAAAGAAAAGGAAAAATAAAAAAAATCAGCAACGGTCAAGTTTAAAAGAACAAATTTAAATTGGGCAATGGTCGCACGCTGCCACGTGGCGCTAGTGTTTTCAGGGGCACGGAGTGCACCTAGGCGACGAGGGAAAAATCCTGGGTGCAAGGCGACGGGGCGCACTAATAGTTCAAAAATGCATCAATTTACTTTAGAACAATTTATTTATAGCATATTAAACATAAAATAATTCATATAAAAAAAATAGTTCGTACTTCATAATTATCCAAAAATAGAAAATTCTCAAAATAAATTGCATAATACAAAAGAAATAAGTAAACTAGAGTAAATCATCATCACTCAAATGCGGGGCTTCTTCTTCTTCATCAAACACAACCAAATTAATATATTTGTTCTAATCATCTTTATCCACAAGAGTAAGCAGACTTGGAGCTTGAAATATTTTCTCGTATATTTGTGTTACTTCTAGTATGGTGCAAGGGTTCCAATACATCGGAAGCTCTACTAACGGCTCTCCATGTTAGTTAATCATTCTCAAAGACCAAATCATCATCTTCATTATCCTCCATCCATTCTCCCAAGTAACCATTTGTTACTGTCATCAATTTCACTTAGTAGAATAGGATTTGTGGTGTCTCTTATAGTGGATCTACACTTAAGTGCTCTATTATACTTCACAAACACCAAGTCATTCAATCGTCATTGTGTTAGGCAGTTCTTCTTTTTTCTATGAATCTAAGAATGAAAAGTAAATAAAGGACATGTATTAGTTTATTCAAAAATATTGACAATGATGTCATTCATTTATACTAGAGATTTTGCTTACTTGTTCAAAAACGTTCAAGTTCATCTCACAACCAGTAGCACTATAAGTGAGGCTCAAGACTCGAATTGCAAATCTTTGCAAATTAGGTGTAGTACACCAATAAGATTTCCACCATTCAGCTGAATGAAACAACAAATATAAATATTTAACATATCATTTACTGATTAAATAAATTATTACATGAATTTTTTTTTGGTAATTAGCGGGTGCCATGTCATTTCTGTGTCGAATAGCCATAGGAGTTCCAAAAACAGAGACAGCCTCCTGATACAAAGTCATTTCATCCTTCATGATCTTTTCTTGAATACTTGAATCGAGAATCAATTTTTGAACACATTCATACATACTGACCATGACTCACCACATGTCAAAATACCTTGTACAACATCCACATAAAAGACACCCGGATTCATGTAATGTCACGCAACATGCAATGGCCTGTGCAATTTATCAGTCCACCTAAAATCAATGATTTCAAATACTCTCTTATACTTTTCTTATTTTCCCTTGAATGCGTTGGAAATTGATTTTTTACACCTATCCATAGTCTCATAAATATACCCCATAACGGGCTTACGCTCAACATCAACCACTCTCAAACCTCAAAGAAAGGGCAAGTCAATTTTAGAGCATAGACGACATGCCTCTAATAATTATCATTCCACACGATAGCAGTTGCATGCTTGCTAGCTGGCTCTTTATATCTCTAGCTATTACTTCATTCATCACTAGTAAACATCTTTCTTAGATTATGCCTCTGGCTATGGATGAACCTCAGGGTGATAAAAGATGTGGCAAATTAGGTAATAGCAGGCCTAAGCAGCTTTTCTTATTTGTATATCTTCTTATCATATTCAACGCACCAATTTTGTTGTAAATGAAACCAGTCAAAGCTATTGACTTTTTTATTGCACCATTGACAATAGGTATTTTACCAATATCCTCAAGCATCAAATATATATATATATATATATATTCTAATTAAGACATTCAATTTACACTCTTATTACATAAATATTGAAACATGATATTTTATATACAATCAACCTTATGGTATTAATTTAGAAAAATTATTTTATAATTTTCAGATTTTCGGATTTTTATTAGGTTTTTTGGATTTTTTATGCAATTTTGGATTTTTGGTTCGGATCGAATTTGGAAGTTCGTTTCGGATTTTTGGATAATTCGGTTCGGCTCGGATTAATTTTTATGGTAGAAGTTGGCAAGCTGCTAAATGACGGTGCCTATTTTTTAATTACATGACCTATGGTTGAATTTTTGTTTAATGTATTCACCTAAATTTCACTTTTTTTATTCAACCTAGATTTCACTTTTAAATCGATAAGTCGTGTAAATTTTTTGAATATTGACAATGCTTAAATTTTTTGTATAGTTTAGTAGAAATAGAATTGATAATGATATAAAGGAAACATAAATGAAAGGAAAAGAAGAATAAATTACATTATGCAATCAAGTATTCAATATAATTATAACATATACATGTATAAAAAATAATGATTACAACATATGCTATAAATCAAATAAATGTTGTCTTCTTGGATGTACGAGTGAAATAAATAAACAAGTAAATTTAAAAAAAGAGTTACAATAATAACATTATTTCGGCACAATATCCTATGCCACAATAAAGAATTTTAACTTAGTCGGCAGCACAACACAATAACACATGCAATAAGTGGATGGAGTACATTACGTGTCATAAACCGATTTTTTTCGGTAAATAGTACCTCTGGAATCTGCCGTATGGACAAAAACAAAGTTACAGCGTGATGCAGGCTCTCTGGCTGCCAATGGATCTCTGGCTGGCGATGCAGGCGATGGCTCTCTGGCTGGCGATGTAGACCCTCTAGCTGGCTGTTGGGGTGCTCTGTATTGTGTTGTGGATTGTGGGACAGTGGAAGTAGATGTGTTTTGTGATTTGTATTAGAATTGTAGACACTAGGCGTCTCTGCATTATGGAAGAAGATGTGAGGCTTGTGAGATATATATATAATTTGGAGAGTTAGAGTTGAAGAAGGAACATGAGATATATCTCATCAATTAGGTAGATTTGATTTATTTTAGGAAAACATATTTGATAAGATTTAAAAGATTTAGGTTTAGGAAAACAAAACCTTAAGATCACCCCATCGCCCCGAGCGCGCCCTGACGGGGCCCCGTGTATCTCGCTCGCCCCAGCCGCCTCGTGCGCACTCCGTACCTGGAGCGTGCCCAAACACGCATTTAACAACATTGCGTGGCGCCCGCTCATTAGGCGTGCGGCCTATGCTGCCTGTCGCACCTCTGCCACAGCCCGCAGCACAGCCTCACTCCTGCAGCGCACCGGCTGCTCCGCGCCTCGGGTCCGGCAGAGAGAAAATGGTGCGCTGCTAGTGCCTTTAATTAGTTAATTGACACCGAACACTTTGGTTTATGAATTTTATTTGAATTTTTCATGGATCTCTGACGTAATGATATTTTTTAAAGTGCTGGTATTCGGTTCTCCTATAATTTTACGAGATAAAAAAAATACCGAATGAATTCTAAGAAAAAGATCATCCTAGAAAAGAATGAAAATGGGAGGAAACTATTGTATATATTTGTAAACTTGAAGTGTCAACGGAAAAAAATAAATAAAAATTATGGGTGTTTTTTTTATATGAAAAATTGTGGAATACATATTTTTCTTACTTACTATTATTTTCACATATTTTATAGGATACATAGTTTTCTCGAGACAAGATGGAAAGTTTTTCGAACAACCATATTTCTCTCATTTTCACTCCACTTTATGATAATATTATTAATGTGATAATATTTTCTCTTATTTTTCTATATTTTCCATCATAAAGAATATAAGATTTTTAAGAAAATAGGGACTGCTAAATTATGATATAACTCTCCTACCTTTCTGATTCCTTATTTTCTTAGAAAATTTGCAATCAAATAAAATACACCCGGATATAATGCATTTTGTCTAAATCACTTAATCATCAAGATTGTACATACCATAACCCTGACTGGCACAAAATTCACAATCTTCAATTATAGATGCATGCACTCACTAACCAATATTCAATTAGCACTGATTATACTTCGAATTAAATAGTTGCTTTTCCAATACAACATCCTAGTCCAGTATTGGATCGGACATCAAAATACCTATGCCAACTCCTTCCCACCAAAAACAGCTACTAAAATTATATTAAAGTTGTTGAATGTTGTTAGGTGAACAGAGAAAGTTGGCATATATGTGTTTTACTAAAATGACACAATTGATTCGTGTATGTACCCTTGCCCCACAAATTTTTTGGATTTGATTTATTAATGAAGACTTATTAAAACAGTAAATATATATTATGTCAAACCTTGTATATAAAAGTTCAATTGGTAATTGAGTACCCAATACTTTTATTTGTTAAAAGTGTCGAGAATCTAGCTAATAAGGTCTAGTTCAAGTAGTAAAGAAAAGATTTCTCAGTACTTTTTTAGCGGAGGTCTCGGGTTCAAATCCTACTTGCGTGTGGTGTAGTTTTTCCACCTTGTGTGGTGGGGTAATAATCTCACATGTGTGCGATGTAATATATTTCACATCATGTGTGGTGATATAGTGGTCTCGTCTTAATGCAGTGTAGTGCTTTAATTAATATGACACACATATATATACACACACACCACATGTAAGTCTAAAAAAATGTTGAGTGGTCCTGATTTCATGTGATATAATGCTTTTAAGTCATCAAATACAAGAAAAATAAAAATAAAAATAAACAATGGCATCTAATTATTATAAATTAAACCATCGAGTATTTGTTTTTTTCAGTTGGTTATTTTTGGACTAAGGAGTTATTTCTTTTCTGTTTGAATTTTTAGGCGATTCGTTTTGTTTCTTCTTTTTATTCTAATAAACTTCCCGTATTCAATTTCGTCTTTCTTTCCTCTTCCTACATTTGCAAAATTATAAATTTAATAGGAACTTGACATCGCAATACTAAAATTACGAAAACATCCAAATACTAGCATACTAAAAGGCTTACAACCTATATACTATGCAATAAATTTAGACCTAGCTATAAATTTAGTTAAGGTTTTGAGCTAAACAAGTAACATCACTGAACTAGTAAAATACAATTATTGACTCTGCAGTGAAAAATGACACAAATAAATTGGAACCGGAGGTTCAAACTAACTAAAATTGACCCATAGTCCGCGGTTTGAAATCGTTGACTATGGTTCCAATTCTAAACTGGGACCCAAACCATAGTCAACTCGGATAGTAGGGGGCAAATGTAGCCACAAGCGGATGTCCAAGGTAGTGAACTAAGAATTCACACAACTTTTGATAACTTATGATAAACCAATTTAGTTGATAAAATGCTTGTTTTCAATTAATGAATTGAGAGTTTGATTTACTTCAAATGTGTACGTGAATTGTAACTAAAATAAATAAATACTAAAAAAAATAGATAATAAGGTGTTTACCTTACTCGGAGATCAGAACACCAAATATTTAATTAATTAAATCAACTGATTATGTTAGCTGAAGTTAAATTCTAAAACCTTAGTGTCAGATTAGACACTAGAGGTTTGAGAACTTTCCGGTTACATTATTTATTAAGAGGACTACATTACATGCCAAAGTTTAAGGAATTCTGAATAATGTTAATTGGTGGATTTAGTTAAATTCTTTACCGCTCAGTAAAAGATGAATTTATGGATTAGTGGAATTGGTATGTACAATGCATACCGAATGAAAGCGTCAATTAACTTGAAAACTACGAAACTCTTAGTATCTAATGTATAAAATAATTGTACTTGATCTATAAATAAATACATTTTATGGCTATGGGTTTGAATTTTATAGGGGACGTAATTAACCATAATTTACAGAATCATGAAAAAGTGTAATTACTTTCAATTCCTCTATAAATTATGTTAACAATGAATCATTCATTATTCATTATTCATAGTCTTGTAAATTACATAAATTATATACCCCAGAAATATATAAATTTTGTCATAAATTATGCTAACAATGAACAAGTCATTGTTGCAACTTACGTAGAAATAGATTATTATAAATAGGAGCGGAGTCAGACCAGAAGATGAGAGAGCAAAATATTTTTGGAACAACTGACACTAGTTTTTAAAAATCAAGTCAGAAACTCTTATAAATCAATCTTGATTTAATCTTATCTTTACCACGAAATAGTTGAATAATTTTGTAATTTAATAGATAACTAAGGATATATAAATTAGGGTTATTTGCTTGTAAATTTCTGAATTTTCGGCAAATTCTAGTTATGAATACTAGCTTTAAAATTGCGTGTTAATTATCGAATTGTTGAGTACTTACCAAAGCTACGCCATTTTAGCTAAAATCAACAAGCCATGTCATACACTAATATTCATTGGAATTTTCTTTGGTTCCAAATCAGATCAAATCAATAGTTTAACAGACAAATTTTAAAGCTAGTATGAAAAATCAGAATTTTGCTGAAAGTTCATAAATTTAGAAGCAAATAACCATATAAATTGAGATTAAATGGGTCAATATAAAAAAGAACGAATATTTCATTAACAGTTAAGGCCCTTTTGGTAGTTAAGGTAAAATATAACAAAATAGATAAATCTTGATGGGCTTTAAAATAAAAAGTACTATAGAAGTAAGATAAGAATTTATTGTTGTTATTTAGTAGGTAAGATAAAAATAAGTGTGATATTTGATTGCTTAGATCATATTATAGATAAGATGTAAAATGACATTTTTACCCTTATTAAAAATTTAAATTTATGTTTCTATTTTGATATTTATTAATTAATATAAATTTAGTTTAATTATTAATCAATAAATAATTTATGAAGTAAAGTTGATTAAATTAATCATTTAACAATTATTGACATGATTAGCAAAATCAATTGACAATTTGACCTTGCAAATTTAACTAAATTAATTATTAAAATTTCTCTTTATTAATTATTTTGATTTGTAAAAATTAATTAATAAGTATAGATTTATTAAAATACATTTATTGAGTGATTTAAATTAATCGATGAGCTGATCGAAGTCGTTTGCTCTTCATATTCTGGTGATATCGAATCAATTTTTTGTCGGTGAAGTCAAAGTGAATCAAGGTATCTCGAACATCAAATTTGGCTCAGAGATCATCATAGCCACCAGTTGAAGTAGAAAACCTAAGCCCAAGAATCAAAATGAATGAAGGCCAAACATTAATGAATCACACCAAGAACCCTAGATACCAAATCGAACCATAAACCCACAATGAATCAAACCAAAAACCCAAAATTGAATCAAACCACTAGCCTCACGAAAAAAGAGAATAAATAGGCTTAGAGCAACGAAAAAATCGAAATAGAGATGAGGTGGCACCGCCATGGCTGCAGACCCGTGGCATCTAGGTTTGCCCCACCAAGATGTGGCGACGGGCCTTCTCATTCAAATAAGAAACACGGTCATCACAGTCAAAATCGAAGCCCACCGCCATACCATACCCGAGACCAGATCGAATGGAAAAATAGAAGAAATATGCTTAGATCTGGCGAAGAAATCACCACTGCGAAACCATACCATACCAGGTACCAAATCGAAGTTGAAAATGAGAAGAAATAGGCTCAGATCTGATGAACAAATCGTCACAACCATACCATACGGTCATCCCAAACCGAAACCCAATTCGAACGACGGCGGGTGTGGGGAGGGTGAAGGCGACCATGGAGTCAGATCCCCCACTACCGCCGCATACCCCTGTTACGACCGGCCACCAACGGATTTCGAGAGAGATTTTTGAGTGAGAGAAGTGAGTGGTCATACAATAGAGTCGAATGGAGGGTAACAAGGAAAAAATTTACATCAAGATAAGCTATCCTAGGGGGATAGTGGGATACTGAAACATGTTATAACTTAACATAATAGTGCACGGTACGTAGGGATGTCAATCAGCCAACTCTATTGGGTTGCTGGGTTATTCGGTTACGGGTAATTCGGGTTGTGATTTTTTTGGATTATAAATTCTCAACCATAAGCCTAAATTGTCGGGTTTCGGGTTAACCAATCGGGCTAATCGGGCTCAACAAAAATTTAAGAATTTTTTTAGTTAATATATTAATTTTTATAATTATATATTTCTAACAAAGAAATACATTCATAAATGAATGTCGATTTAACTCAAAACTTATTGTAACTCTTAGAGAAGTAAGAACATATATTTTTAATAAATATTTTTTTAATTTTGTATTAAACATTTTATATTACATGTTATATTAAAATATAAAAATGTGAAATGATGAATATAACTTTCTAATATTGAATCAAAATGCATTTTTACATACATTTGAGAAAAAAAATCTTATTATACTAACTTTAAAAGTTGGATAAAGTTAAAGTAATGAAGTTTTAAAACAAAATAATGAAAACTCGCTAATTTTCTGGTCGACTCTATGAAGCTCGGGCTATCTTCGGGCTAACCTTATCGGGTTGCGGGCTAGGGTCATTAAGGTTGAGATTATTTTCGAGTTATAATTTTTTAAACCTAACTTTGTCGGATTGTCGGGTTAATCGGGTCAACCCATTAATGTTGAATTAAATTGACATCCCTAACAGGACGCGGACCGAGACAGGCCAAGTTAGATCACATGGGTGTCACCTTAGTTACTAAACACTTGAAATATTACTATTAGACTGGGATACAGTGGCATTATTTGCCTTATCAATGATATCAAAAGGAGCCTTAGGTAGAAAATCCACCGATCTCATCAGAATTGTTAAATCGAAGACACAAAAATTCTGATTGGGTTTCCTTAAAGATCTTGAGATCTTGCGAGGCACCAAACCTTCTCCTTGTCACTTGAGGCATGGCGTCATCAGTTGGATTAATTAACAAAACACACAATCGACCACGTTACTTAGTAAATACAATCACGAGTAGAACCCTGCAATTTGGACGTGCTATGGTGGTGATAGAAAAAGAGGACCACCAAACCAACCTACTACCCACCTCCACTATCATGCAAACAATTAAATAGGAACCAAATATAATTCTAGCGGATTCAAGAATTCTATAAATAAGCTTAAGTTGAAGCTATTGGAGATCCATAAAGATTAATCTTAACCCTTTTCCATTAGTCTCTCTCAAGAAAAGCTTATTTCTTCCAAGATGAAAGAGAAATTCTCATGCACCATTCTCCAAAGCGAGGCCCTCACTAAGGTTTATTTCTTTAACTTCTTAATTATATATCCCAGAAAGAAAAAAAAAACGATATAGAGTTTATTAATTTGTCTTGCAGTCTTCAGCATTTGTTATATCTGCTATATATATAATGTCTGTATCTGCTCAAAATATGGATAAGAAGTTTGGAAATTGTTTCCAAAAGTTCCTTTTGAAATAAATAAGAAAAATCCAAAAATTTATGCTATTTTTTATATATTATTGTTAATAATAAAGAAATCTTTTTGCGGGAAAATTATAGTTACAGTTGCTCTTCAATTCTAGAAAGTAGAACTCGGTGCTCTCCATTTTCTTAATTATAAAAAAATATGGAGTAGTGGTATCTTGACTTGGCACTGAAGTATAGATTCCGAATGTGATGACGTGCAGCACTCTATGGAAATTTCTGGATACTTTTGATTATTAGTTTATTGATACATCTTCCTTCTTTCATTCATTATTTCCTTTTTTAAATTTCTTATCGTTAACTTATTAATTCTACAAGTAAACAGAGAAGCCGTTACACCCTTTTTGCAGTCTAGTATAGCTTTAAATCGTGGAAACCTAATTTTAGTAATTTATTTATTACGATAAACTTATCTAATTAAATTTTACGCTCTAGTCTTTTACATATTCAATTTTTAGCTAACAAATAATTTAGAGATACTAGGAAAGTATTTATCGCGATCTGTTGATTTGTTATAAGAGACTGGACCATGACTCGAAATTATGCTTCCATTTTTTTAATCATATATATATTTTGATTTCTTGTTGCTGATTATATGGCATATAAGTGCAGTACCTTCTGGAAACAAGTGCCTATCCAAGAGAGCACCAGCAACTCAAGGAGCTCCGGCATGCTAGCGTTGATAAATACAGTCACTTGTATGTAGAGTTAACCCAAAATCTATATATATAATTAAAAAATATCAATATGAACGCAAACAATAAAAGGAAAAAGATAAGTTCAACAGCTCAATACATGATCATATTGATTTTGTTAAGTTTTTTCAAAAATTATTATTTTCAGGAGTGTGATGAATGTTCCTGCCGATGAAGGGCAGCTTCTTTCAATGATGTTGAAAGTGATGAATGCAAAGAAAACAATTGAAGTTGGAGTTTTCACTGGTTATTCCCTTTTGGCTACTGCTCTCGCCCTCCCTGATCAAGCCAAAGTAAGTAATTTCAAATATTAGGCAAATAATAATAACAAAATATATATATACATTTATAATTTGATTTGGTTTTCTTTAGGTAATTGCGATTGATCCAGATAGAGAAGCATACGAGGTTGGTTTGCCATTTATTGAGAAAGCAGGCGTGGCTCACAAGATTCAATTCATTAATTCAGACGCAGTCACTGCTATTAATCAGTTACTCGATAATGTGAGTCCATCTTCTCCATTAATCTCAATCTTTAATCAAATTTAATGAATGTCCCAACACTCACTACCTAATGCTTGCAGGCACGACACTTGAATTTTCCCACATTAATTTGACAAACTCAATGGAATAATTGTTCAAAACTTGTTTTGGATGGATAGGATTCTTTATGTCTGACATATTTTTACTGACACTAACTTTGATATGTCTGAGAAATTATAAGATGAAATGTTTGATCAATGGTACCTAAAATCAAAATGGGATGACAATGCATGGGTTAGATTTTCCCAACCAATCAACCCAAAAAACAATAAAATAAGATGATTATTGTGGTTAATGTAAAATAACTGAGGTGGAAATGAATTAACAGGGAGAAGAAGGGACATTTGATTTCGCATTTGTGGACGCGGACAAGGAAAACTACATCAAGTACCACCAACTGCTGCTGAAACTAGTGAGGGTGGGAGGACTGATCGCCTACGACAACACCCTGTGGTCCGGCACCGTGGCATTGGCCGATGACGATCTCACCCAGGAATGGAAGGATCAGATCGGCGAGAATCGGATCTTTCTTAGGAATTTGAACACCTTTTTGGCGAATGATTCACGCATCGACCTCGCTCATCTTTCCATTGGAGATGGCCTCTCGCTTTGCAGGCGCCTTCACTGATTATTTCCTAGCTATCTCTATGCTTTTTTTGCTAAATAAATGTTGTGGAAGAGAGCGCAAACATGTTTATGGTCAGTTATTGAGTGATTGAGTTTTGATACTGTACTGCTCCTTATGTATTTTGTAATTATATTTACTTGTTTTAAATGACACCAAATTTTACAAAATGATTGAAACAGGCTATATATAAATCTACATCTATAGCCCCCAAAATCTAACGAAAATCACGCTTCAGAAGAATATTACTATTAAGAGCAAGGAGAACTATTCCTACTGAATTTCTCTTCCAGAAGAACTCAACGAACAAATACTATTACACCAACTAGCAGGTGACTGCAAAGATAAGAGGTAGTGACAACTGGAAAGCTCAGAAACAGTTGTCGATTAGATTAAGATATTTTCTAAGAAGGTATCCAAATTTAAGAAGATATGTGTTGCTGTTTTTGTGTACATGACGATGCATGCATTCAGTTCTTGTAGGACATGGACACGCATTTGTTAGTACGTAGAACACATTTTTTTCGAATGTATAATGGTTAATTCCCCGTCGCCGTAGGATGCGGCTACCCTAATGAACCTTAATCAAGGTTTTATAACATTTTACTTATAATTTAAATATTGGTTATTAAATTTTAACAATATTTACTGAATTTAAATTAATGATCGATTGTTAAATTTTATTAAATGTGATCAATTAATAAGTTTAATTATAAATTATAATTGAAGTATTGTAATAATCCACATAGTCAGCTTTTAGGAAACATGCTCTTAACTAACGTGTAATTAAAAATTTGTAATAATCCAAATATTCAACTTTTAGGAACATGCCCTTAATTAACTAGTTAAGATTTTGACCTCCACCCAATCCGAAAATCTAAAATTAATTGATGATTTCTGAAAGGGTATGTTTGGGTTGTCTTTCTAAGTTGTCAAATTTGATGTTGGACGTTCGACGACCGAAGCCGACACAATTGAGTTAGAGATTCATGATGTTTCGAATTGCAATTCCAGACATGTAATGAACAAAATTGACAACATGGGAGAAGAATCCAAAAATATGGACTTCAAAAATTCTTAATCAATTTTGAATTTCGACGTTAGAATGAATGTTTGAAGCATATCTCCAAACATGTGCAAAATATTAGGAGATACAAATTTATAATTCTAAAGATTGAGACATTTTTAAATCACACTAAAACTATAGGTCTCAGAGCTTCCTTAACGCCACCGAGAAAAGGAGAAAAAGAGGGGCGGCCGCATCGGGGCGGGGATAGGGGCAAAACAGCCTCGCCGCAGCCGCGAAATCAGCCGAGGGTGCAGCTGAACGCGGGGTTGCGGCCGCCGCAGTGCGGCTGCACTGCAGCCCCCGTCGCCGCATTTCAGCCGCATTTTTTATTTTTTTATTAAACATTAATAATTTTAATACTAAAATTCACAATGATCCATATTTTAAAATTGGATCTATGAATTAATAAAAGATTATATTTTATTAAACAACATAGTGACTCCCTTTTATAGCTATATAAGAGAAAAACTTTGCCTTCATTTTTCGATATAGGATGCAAATGACTCTTTTATAACTATGTGAAAGAGAAACTTTACCTTTATTTTTCGATGTGGTATGCAAAGAAAACTACATTAACTTGTTTACATGATAATTGACAACCAAATTCCGGTGAAGTGCACTTAAGGAGTCATTAACTAAAATATCTTAAATCTTATGTCCATCGAAATAATTGTATGATATTAATGTGGTATTTCCAAGACAAAAGCAACATAATAAGAGACACGTTTCTTAATAAGCAGAGTGATGTCTACAAAATCAAGGAACTACATAACCGACAGATCCGACTTGAACGAAATGTCTAGATTTTAATTTTATTTTACAAACACCTAAATTCATATATATATATATATATATATTGAATAATAACAAAAATTGATCAAATGATAAAAATTAGGTTGTGGCTGATTTGGGGCTGAGATAATGATGATGTGGCTGAAAAGTAAAATACTGACGTTGCAGCTGAAAATTGAGTTATGGCTAGATTTTTTGGGGCTGGGTTAATGATGGCCTTAACATATAGTAATTAAGCTTAGAGTTTAATTTTTCTAACTCGATAAATGAATTAATTTGAAAAAATATATAATTAATTTTATTCTTGAATTAGTAGAATGTACATTAGTCATTTAATTTACCTTATATGGACAAAATAACTTTAGTTAATAAAATAATTAGTTTGGGAAAAATATAAAAGATTTAAATTTCATATGTATTTTAAAATTTTGTTAACCTTAAATAAACTCGTGAACATGTTTGTAAATTAAATTTGAGGGTGTCAGTCCAAGTCTCAACCGATAGTACAATAAAAAGTTAGCTACAAAATTTCAAAATTTATTCTATTGCATAATTTTATATTCATATAGTCATTTGGATACAAAATTCTAACATCAACTTCTGTTAATTTCTGATAATAATTAATTCATGGTTTCGGCTATATATCACATTTGGATATATCACTTTGGCTTGTGTATCAACCTAACATAAATTGGAATATATTTTTATAGAGTATCGGCTATACCTTAGTTATAATTCTTTATTATCTCTCAATTAATATTTTAATGAATGTTGTAATTATAAATCTGAATTTAATATTTTAATGAATGTTGTAATTATAAATCTGAATTTAATATTTTAATGAATGTTGTAATTATACATCTGACTATAAAATATAAGTGAAATTTAAACTTTAGATCTGTAAAATCTTATGAAAGCATAATAGTTCTTTTAACATAGTATATGTAACATTCATTATTTGACATGTGTGTAATTATGGTACACACATATACGGTTACCATACACGTGATTCATATGTTCTATGATAGCACACATGTCAATTAAAAATAGAAAATGTCAAATGTTGCAATAAATTAAAAATAATATTATTGTAATAATGTCAAAAATTACTCGAAATAAACAAAGACATAATATGTATATAATTTTTTTTAAGAATACATATTTAATTTTATGAAGGAAAAATAGATTACGCCGAAACTTGACATATGAAATGCATATTTAGTTTCAAATCACCCCAATACAACCAAAAACTTCCATACCCTTGTTGATCATCCAAGATTGTTGTGAGAGATGGAATTACAAGACAAATTAATAAAATCAAGTGTGGACTATAAAAAAGGTAATTATATTAAGACGGTCACACGTTTGTGGTATCTAAATTAATATACTGATATTTTCAGTATTTATACTAAGACATTATATCATTTGAGGTACTTTTTTATATATTTTGATTATTTTTTCGACCTAAAATACCTCCAACCACTTGGAAGACATTTTTGGCATATCAGTAACTCCCTGCTTATACGGCTGTCATCATAAGCTGTCAAATCTGTCATTTATTACACGATGAAGTCAAGAACATATGTGCTAAAATGATATAATTAGCATTTATCTTAGATTATGGGACTAGCTCACTTGTATAAATAGGCTGCAATTCCCAGAAGAATGCAAATCAAAACTATATCGATGTAGCGCCGAGGCTGAGCTTTTACAGTGTCGAGTATCAATCAAATGATAATGTATCATTATATTACTCCACATACTTATCTTCATCTAAGCAACGCCCCACCATTGTTCACAGGCGAGTAAAGTTGCAGTTCTGAGTTTTTTAGAAACTGTGAGGGTAGAGGTTGCACCTGATATTGGGATCACAATAGTCACTCCCAGATTAACAGAATCGAGGTTACAAAAGGCAAACTCATTAACAAGGAAGGTAAAATGGTCTTGGACCCAAGATACGAGGGATGTAAGAAGATAATCTTAGATTAGTCAGTCACACATTTCCCAAATTTTGAAGATTATCTTACATTGATCGATGAATTGTTAACTCCAGCTAATAATGAGTGTACGTTGTTCCAATGGAGATGGTGGACGATGTGCAGAGGTAGTTGTCAAGAGCACGTGCCGTAGCAACAGCTACATGACGTGGCCCCCGTGGATGGGGCCACCTTCTTCGTCAAGGCACTGTGTCCCGAGGCCGTCGACTGGTTCAACCATTGGTACTTGCTCACTGACCATGGACTTCTTCCGACACAAGCTATAAGCAAGAAAATTATAGACTTACATGGAACCAAGGACATTCTGTAGCCAGATTCCATTCGATCCCCCACAATCAAGACTAACTGATCAAGAAGAAGATGATCGATCAGTTAGGGCGATTTAGTAAATAGACAGCACAAATCCAACTGCCAATTCCAATTAGTATTACTGTACATCAAAATCCTAAGGTACTTAGGATTTGCAGCTACCGGCATTTACCAGTTTATTACATGCTGCATAGAAACAGACTATTTTAAATAATTTCTGCAGCTGTAATTACAGTATATATGCATGTACGTCTTGTTTATGTCTAGAGCTTATGGGGATAAGTCAATAGGAGTCATTTGCTCCCATATTACAATGTTGGTACCAATATTCTCGAAATATATGTTCAACTAATTTACATGCAATTGTTCTGAGAAAGGAAGAAAGTAGGAAGGAAGAAGGAAGAAGAAGGAGTATGGTGGGTTGTGAAATAGGTGAAGAGGAATTTGAATGGTCAACAAATAAAAAAAATATAAAAAATTATTCCCTAATTAATAAAATTGACACAAAAGTGGATGATTTCTGAAAACTGTTGCAGTTGGTGATCGTTGCATGAAAACTGGCGGTTTGATGAAATGCCAAAAATGCTCTCCCAAGCATTTTAGACCGAAAAATAAACCAAAATGTGAAAAAATATATCAAACAATATTATGTTTTAGTATAGATACTGCAAATGTCAATATTTTAATTTAAGTACCGCAAATGTATGACCCCCTTAATATAATTATCTTTTTTTAGTTCACTCTAAAATCAAATTATGAGTCGTTTGTCAAATCTTCTAACAGATAAAAAATCTATCAGAAGAAAAGAAGGTTTAATAAATATTACATGTACCTAAATCTAAAGAAAGATAAACGCCTAAAAAAATTTAAACATGCTACTGAATAAATAGTGTAAATCTAAGTATAAATATATTTTTATTAATTTTGATTCATCTGACGGTCTAATATATTTTTTTTAGTAAAATAAAATTTTGACAAGAGAAGCACACCACCCTCTTCAGCCCCAAATAATTTACTGTCTTTTTAAAGCATTAGGGTTTGAAAAACAAATTTTACCATCCATGATCAATTGAATGTACATTGGTTTCTAATTTGAAAAAATAAGAACGATTTTTATTTTATATATTTATTCAAATTTTCAGCACATATTTTTATATATAATAGAATGTTAAGCACTTAGCAATCCAATTCTCCTTACTCCCTAATATTTTAATTTACAGTTCTACTTATAAAGAGGAATAATATACTAGTCACTTTTGGAAGTAATTTTCTTTAATTTATATTAGTATTATTTTTTAATTTTATATATTTATTTTGATTCTAATATTTCAAAAAATATTTTTTATAACAAAATTATAAATTATATAAAAGTCAAATGACTTCCTACTGCAAGCAAATATATAATTCACAAAATTAATGATGTTAATATAAAATATAATGTCAACATAGACAGAACGAACAATATCACTAAAGTCAAGTGGCCTCCTATTGCAGTTAGTGTGAATGACTTGATTAAAAATATGTGTATCTCATTTGCAGAATTTTCAACACAGACTTTAAATAAAGTGTTTCTTACACTACAAGGCTATCCCAATCAGATCATGACAGTTAGAGAAGAGAACAATTATAAGATTCCACATATGAGAACTTCATATAAGCCCAAAAGTTCAAGAGAGAGACTGATAAGAAATTGCTTGGAATATCTAAAGTAGCCATAAATTGATGATAGTTCCACCTACAACATTGCCCCAATTTTCTATACTTTCAATTACTAGGAAAAAGGACGAGAAGTGTTTACAAAATAACCAATATGCTAGTACTTTTTTAATGATTGTCAGCATGTAAACACTTATTTTGTAAATTAGTGACTCAAAGTAATGAAAATCTCCAAATCATGCTAGGGGATCACAGTTGAACTTATTTTTTCCTTAATTGAAGGTCTGGTGTGGGCGGAGACAGTGATGGAAGGCTTATTCTTCATTATCCAAATTTATTTCACAGATGTTTGAAAACTGAGCTTCACTATTACTGCTACAATTCTTAATATTTGGGGTGGACTCTACAGAATTTTTCCCAATTTTCTTTCTCTTCCTTGCTGACACTCTTCTTGGAAAATTTGCAACCCTTGCACTTTCCGGCATATCGAGCACTGCGGTCATTTCATACATCCACTCCATATAATAGGGAGAGGTTTAATAAAAACCTTGTTAAAGTATGAATGTGAGAATTAATTACACTGAATGTATAAAAACCTAATTATGTTTTGCCTAAAAATACATAGTTTATACTATAGGGGGAACTTGTAGTATATTTTTTATGTCAACTAGAAATTTTATTACCAAGTATATATATATGGAAAATGATCCTGTAAGAGGTGGACTACTAGAAGTGAGTATGTATATATGGGTGCAGGGTAGTCCTTATCACAGTGGCAACAATGCCGGTGTTTGGACATATAGTATCAGGAGGCAGATGCCAAGACAAGGATGAGACTGAATGTGTTACCCAAACGGAAAAGCTTCTCTTCATAAGCTATTCCAACCATTCCCAATGAGTGATGAGCAATATTACAAGAAGACGGTGAACAAGTAGCTGGTTTTTCGCCTACTTGTTCTCTCAGGTATGTGCTTGTGTAATTCGACATCGAAGTGAAACCTAGTCACGTGACAGTTTAATTGGAACTAGAGGGTTTTTCGTCGTCTAAATCCATCTACCTATATTAGTTCCTCATAGAAAATCTATATAATGGGAACTAGTAGAAAAAAGGGGTATAGTATATATAGATACTTGCAATCTTGGAATTCAGGTGGCTGCATATTATGGCTGCCATCATTGCCTGGTGATTTGAGTGAAGACAAGCAAGTGACGGACAAATGGAGACTCTGCTCGGTAGCACAAGTCGAAGACGCCAAAATTGCTGTACGGATGGTCCCAATGTGGATGACCTTCGTCGTCTGTGGGATGGTGTCCTCGACTCGAAACATATACTGTTGTGACGGAATAGGGTAAATGAGTAATCGAAAACAAAACAGAAGCGTAAAGAGACACAGATTTACGTGGTTCACCAACGTTGTGTTGGCTACGTCCACGGGCAAGAATGGAGAACAGATTG
>JAYDZE010147350.1:0-22533 GCA_034509125.1 Monilaria moniliformis
GAAAGGAAAGGATATAAGGAGGATATTGAGAGGCTCAAGTGTGAAAAAGAATCACTCAATGTGGAATTGCATAGACATAAAGAGGAGAAACAAGACCTTACATTGCAAATGAGGGCTTTGGCTGAACGCGCACAAAATGTGGAACAACATCATGCAAGTATGTTATCCTCCTTGGCTGAGACACTGCACAAACCTGATCTCATGCCGCAAATGGAAGGTCATGATAGAAAGAGAAGGTTTCCTGGAAACAGTTACTTATGTGAAGAAACCAGTAATGAAGATAGTCAGAGGCCATCTTCACAAAATTTGTCAGTCGGCAGTTTAGATGCTGATGCACTTTTGTCTTTCAACAAGGAACTGTTGGAACAGATAGATTCGTCTATGTGGTTCTGGGAGAAAATAATTCTTGAAGTTGGTGAAGGATTGGGAAATTCTAATTCATCCTTGGAATTGGTTGAATCAACGAGTTGTGCGCTCAGCCCCAGCATATCTTACACCCAACTCAATCTTGATGTTGGAGGCAAGAAATCTGAAATTGACATGAATTCTACACCTAGAGCTGTTAGCGCTCCAGAGGTTCAACCTCCAACTGAAGAACAGGCAGTAGTGACAGCAACCAATGTAAGAACAGGGGTGAATGATGTATTTTGGGAACAGTTTCTTACGGAAAATCCTGGTTCGAACAGTTCATCTGAATTTCAGTCGGAGAGGGATGCTGATGGCAAGAAGAATGAAAATAAACCAGGTGATCATGGGGTGCCCTGGTGGAATATGAGGAGTGTAAATAACCTTGCGGAACAATTGGGGCATCTTACTCCAGCGGAAAAAACATGACCTGCAGTAGGTTTTATGCTATTCCTTTTTTTTTTTTTTTTTGGTGATGTCTAATGCCTATAGCTGTTGATTTAGAGATGAGGTTGATCTCGCAGTAGGTAGACATTCGATATATAACCTCGCCTCCTGCACATATTATCGTTTAACTTGAGCTACCTTTTCGCTTTGTACACATCGTTATTGTTGTATAATAGAGGAATGCTTCTTAACTTTGTGTGTTGCACGCAGAGATGCCGCATTTTGAATTTTTATGTCGAACTCCTTGCTTATGCCTAGTTTGAGCATGCACATATTGTAATGACTGTGCGACATGTTACTTGTCGTGGAGATGGAAAGATGCATGGTTCTTTTATGAAAATGAGGTGCACTTTTAGCTACTCTTATTTCTAATCAAATGCCAATTTTGATTTGAGATTGCATGGTATTGAACTGAAACTCTGTAACTAAAATTATAATCATCACTCATTGTGAATACAAATCGCTTTGTTTCACAATATTATTTTACTGAAGTGAAATTCCTCGTCATAAATATCAACTACTAGTAAGGAAATCTGTTGAGTATCCATCGTATAGCTATTCAATTTTCTCATTCTTCAAAGCAATTGAGCTCAAACCATACCTGCTGGAAGACATTGATGATGAGATCATGGTGTCGATCGCAATTCAGTGTCAGATAACAAGCCAAGAGTTCTTGGAGCTCTTCGCGATGCCTAATTCCCTTTTCCTTGATCATCTCCACCATTGAATCTCTGAAGTCCTGTTGTGGATCGAAGGAACTCTTCACCACCGCAAAACTGTTGTAGATGGTGGAGCTCTCTGCTGCTTCCTCTTCGCTCTCCCTCTCTTTCTTCAACTTCATGACTTTGAGCGCTTGAATGCTGCATTCTGATCTCGAGCCACGAGCTTTCTTCCGGTTCTGCTTTACCTTTCTGCTACGAAATCTCCTGCTTATGTATGCAGACTCCTTCTGAAACTCCTCAGTTTTCACCTTAAATTCCTCAATCTTCATGTTTTCCAGATTTTGGCACTTCAAAGTTGACACTCTCTCAGAAGTCTCAGCATTTCCCTTACCATCCATATCTGCAATCACACGATCTTCCTCGTCATCTTCCCCATCAGAACTCCGGCCAAAGTTTTGGAAAGAGATATTTTGATGGTTTCTTGAATTAGAAACTGCTGAATCATGAGATTCCTCTTTCACTTGATCTGTTTTCTGCAGTTGTGTTGGAGATACTTGTTCTTCCTTTGGATTAGATGACTCATTTTCTTCTTCATCGAGCCCTGTTCGGAATTCTGCTTTCTTCTTCTTCTTCCTCTGAACTCTGCCTCTCAGTTTTCTTGAACGTCGAACATTTGTGTTCTCTTTCTTGAGTCGATCACGTTTCTTCTCTCGAAGAATGGTGTCAGTGCATTGCTCTTGCTTGATCTTGTTGGTGTCTCTTTCAGGGATGGCCTCCAATTCTCTTCTGGGCAGTTGGGTCTCCCTCAAACCGGACACGGCAACAAGAAACTCGTCATCAGAATCGTACCAGAGAGGGTTGATTCTGTTGTTCCTCCTCCTGCCTTCACCTCCACCTCCTCCTCCTCCTCCTCCTCCTCTGTCTTTGCGGAATGAGAGCGTCCAGTACGCGTCATCATCCAACCTGTAGAATCTGCCTTGTCTGCAGCCAGCAGGCAACAACGAGTTGACAGTCGAAAAATCTAGCTTCCCTCTCTGTTGCTTCTTCCCTGGACCAGTGTCAAGACTGCCGCCTGTCTGTTTGAACTTAGAAAACCAAGAACCTGGGAATACTCGAGTGATGACCGAGCTGCCAAATGAAGGTGGTGAGGATGTCTTTCTCCCCCATTTCATTTTGGAATCCAATCAGTGTGATTGTTTTGAGTGTTGTTAGATTTTTGAGGTTGTTGAGACTGTGTATGGACAGTTGAAGTGGCGGCTAAAGGTGTTGAGTAAATAGGGAAATGGAAACAATACGTAATTATTTCAAAAGAAAGGCCCGCCTTAGATTTTCTGACCACTTTTCCCACTTTATACTGTTTTTCTTCTTGTTTACTTTCGTCAAATTATAATTCAAATCAAGATTTCATGTTTTTGGCCATAAAGAATGAAAGGGAAGAGAAGGAAGGAGGCTGAAAAGAAAAGGAAGAAACAAAATAAAGGAAAAGAAATAAACTTTACCACTTTGGACCATTCTTCTTTTAATTGTGCAATAGCTTTTTCTGTTCAAACTTGAAAATTATTAACCATAAGGAGTTATACGGTCCATCAGACAAACCCTTGCATTTGGGCCGATTCAATAGCCCATTATGCGGTAACTCAAAATGAATATTTGGGATTATTATTTTATATATATATAAAAATGCCACTCCCTTACTGCAGCATTCCAAGGTCTTGCCTTTCTTCTAAGGTATGAATGCATTGGCAGAAAGGACTATTGGTGATCTTCATATTCATTCAACTTACAAACATTGTCAATGCAGACACAAATAACTTGTGTGTATAACCCCCTTTCCATATATAATATTTAAATGAATTTTGTAACTACTACAGATTTAGCAAAAAAAGAAAAAGGGAGATTAAAGAATGGGGTAAAGAAACAGCACAACCACTACAACACAGGCACTGAAATGGAGACAGCCATTGAAACATCAGCAGCAAAGCTTGTATCTCTCGCAGCAACCGCGTTTCCTCTCGCAAATGCATACCCCAAACCTAATCCCCCAAAATGCAAAGAGGTGTTCTCACATCTCTGAAACACTCTGGCCAGCGACGCCGCCTTTCGCCTCGCTCGTTTTGTCCCCGTAAATAGCAGACTCTGCAGCAGACTCGCCATCGCAGGAGCCTTGAGTACCCTCTCCGTGGCGGCTGCACCCCCGCTCTTGCACAGCTCAAGCAACGCCGCCACAGCATTCTCTTTACCCCTCGGAGTTCCACATCGCATCATCCTGGTCAGCCCCAGCACCGTGGTCTCCTCCTTACCGACCGCCTCTGCTCCAATGGGCTGCCGCACAATGAGCGCCAATGCACCAGAAGCCTCCTCAGCAATGCCTTCGCACTTGAGTGCCCCGACTAGCGCCCTCACAGCGCCCGACTCAATCAGCCTCGCGCAGTTCTCAGGGTGCGTGGATAGGTTGAATAAAGCTGTGACAGCGTCTTTCTTCCCTCTGGCAGTTCCGTCCACCAACATCCCGGCCAGAGCCTCCACGGCTCCATCTTCCTGCGCAATTTCCTTCTTGTAGTCATGAACGGCAGAGAGACTGAACAGTGTCGCTGCTGAGTTCTCCCTCGCCTCAGTGGTGTGCCCGTACCTCAAAACCCCGACAATGGCGCCTAAGCACCCCTCCACATCCATAATCCTGCTCTTGTTCCTGTCATAAATCGACAAGTTTAACAATGCAGTCACGGAATTCTCTTGTGCAAAGGCATCTGTAGACGGAAGCAGCTGTTTCAGAAGGGGTATGGCTCCGGCCTCAGCAATATAAGCCCGATTCTCCCTCCCTGTCTTGGCTAACAGCCTAATCTCCCAAGCAGCCACAGTCTTGGCTTGTGGTGTCCCGTTTGCCAGCTCCTCAACTAACAGAGCTGCAGTCGCTTTAGTTGTCTCGACTGCAGCCTTGCTCGGAGGAGCAGAAGCTGCAGTAAGAGATGCGCAGTCTGCATTATTCTCCGGGAGATCATATGGAATCCCATAGGCCATACACCACTGCACGATCAGATTCCTCAGAGCGCGATTTGGCACCAATTTTGTATGAACAAGCATCTGCCCTGTCTTCGGGCAAGTGCTATGCCCTTCCTCTAACCATCTTGCAATCGCGGCACGATCATACGTCTGCCCCGTTGATACTATCACCGGATAATGCATCAACTCCAATGTGATAGGGCAGCAGAAATCCTTAGGGATTGTGACAAATGTGTCTGCAATCTCTCGAGAGATCAATCCTTTGGTTTTGGTTCTACGTTTCCACTTCCCTAAATCCCCATCCCCATCCTCAAATCGAAACAGCAAGAACCTGCAGTAACGCATCAAAGCCACAAATCCATTGAGAACTGAGGCGCTAGGCTCGAGATCGCCATCATGGTTCACAATCTGCTCCTCCAAGAACTCAATCTCACTTCTACAGCTCTTCACGTTGCAAATACCTAACTTTTCCACAAAGAATATGTACAGCTCATTCATTTCGGGGATTTTTCCCTTCTCAAATTCATTCAAGAAATGGTAAAGCTTCAATCTTAAGGACTCATCATGCTTATCGATTAATAATCTCGATTTTCTCGACTGTTTCCTCAACAAAACAATTTGTTCTCTAACATCTTCAGACAGAGTAATCTCAGACAAAGGAAAGACATCAAAAAGTGTTGAGATTTCCTGATTGATGTCATGGAAATGACCGGAAATAGAGTGGTTCTGCAGCAGCAGCCACAGCTTGCTCGAACCGGTTACATAATCGATCAAGATTTTCGACCGGTAAAGCAGGAGGTACAACTCCTTCAAGCACAGAAACACAGTGGGAGCAATTCCGGAGAGCCCCAAATCGCTCAGGGCATCGAGGAGAACAGAGATAACGTGGATTTTCCGGATTAAAGATCTCGAATTCTTGCCCTGAAAAAAGGGGGCCTTTTTATTCTTACCAGAAAAGGACGACGCGAGCTCTGTCGAAACGGCACGCAGAGCCTCCAAAACGGCGGCGTTTGGTAGATCCACCGGTGCCAGGAACGCCTCCAGAGACGGTGAAGTCCGCCGCCTCAACGACGAGAATATCGCCGCGGATGCCATGTATGAAAAATCAACAACAATTTTTTGTTTCAATGTACAGATAAAAAATTCAATAATTTGAATTGTGGGCTACGCCTGTGGTACGAAACTGGTAATTATATCGTTGAGTTTCGGAATCGTACAAAACAGAAAAGGGAAGAAAGGGAAAAAACTGTGGATTCTGAACCCGCGTGCAGAGGAAATAGGAAGAAAGGGAGAAAAAGAAGGTTTTTTGGCTTCTTAGTAAGATTTTGATTAATGGCGAATTGACTGAAATTTCAACATGGAAAAATTGTTTGTATTGCAGGATACAATAATCTTGAATTTTCTCCGAGAATTTCTATGCAGGCTGCTTGACAACGACCTCTGCCTAAACCAGGTGTGGCTTAATGCTATTCTCTATATCTCTGTCCATTCATTTTACCATTATCATCTTCTTTGTTCCTGTAATCGATTCTTATAATGGTATTATGTCACCTAACTTTATTTATTGTAAATGAAATACTTTTTCTGTCTGGATTAGTCAAACTTTTTAAACTGTAATTAATTCTCCAGTAACTATAAATACACTGCAAACGCATACGTGTGTGTATAAATAAATAGGAGAGCTGTTAAAATATTTCATACCTTGAAGATTGTTTTAATTTTATAGTGGATGATGTTAATATTAGTAGTACAAAAGAAAGTATAGTCTTTTTAATTAATTAATTTTATGTGATTATGAGAAGGTTGACTAACTTTAATTCTTGTGGGCTTTAATTAAAGTGAAGAAAAAGAGAAATGATAAAAGTGGGGATGGTTTGGCCATTAACTCCATAGTTGACCAACCCCAAAAGTGAAACGTAATGTCAGTTTCTTCTAACCGTGTTTGGTTGTCCCATCCTTTCATTTTACCCGATTTACAAAATAACAACAGTTTTACATATTTTCATACAATAGTATAATAATTACTGTATTTAAAATAATAATAATAATAATATATTAATATCTATTTACATAATAATTATTTTTCACTAATTTTAAAGAGATATTATAAATTTAATTTTATTAGATGAACCAATTTTAACTGAATCGATCTGATTTTCTTAAAACATTTTATTTTTTTGTTATTATTTTTACAATTTATAAGCTATTATACAGTAATGAATCATATTTACAGTGCACAGTCATGGAATAACAGGACTTTTCTTAAAATAAAAAGAAAAAGAAATCACAAATAAAAAGACTGGGCAAGGGTTGTGGGTGTTATTAATGAGCAATAAAAGTTGGCAACAACCGAGGTGTGAATCACTTGAACTCAGAGCTCATCATTAATTCATCTTGACTTTTTTATATTACCTCTACTTTCCACCCATTTCTTTAATCATTCATTCGTTTAATTGTGACTCATTAATTTCGGATTGCTTATTCGGTTCAGTTCCCATTTATCGAATTACCAATAAAAATTTAAATGACTTCGATAATAAAAAAAAGATCAAAATAAATTTGGTTATAATTGATCAGTTAATCGAATAACTGACAAAAACTTAAAATATTATACCCAAGGGATTTTGAATCCTTGATTAATGGGTAAAGATTGGGCACCTTATCCACTACAATATATGCACTAATCGTAAAATATTACGAACATTAAATACTTTTATTAATAAATTCCTAAAATTTTAAAAAAATCCTAGCTTTATTTCTTGATTTTTCCCCTGTTTCTTCTACTTTAAAAATGAACCAGCACAACATTCTTCAAAACTCGTTAATCAGTAAACACAATCACAATCATTAATCAAATTCAAGTTCTAAAATGATAAATAATAATTATCCAAAATTCAAAAGACTTCAAGTATTGAAGTTGCAACCTGCAAGTTTCAAAATCAACTAAATACAAAATGAAAATACACTATCTCAATATTTAAAGATTCAAGGTCAGCATTCAGCAACGCGGTTTCTGTTATATATCTCTTTCATCAAATTTAATTCAAATAATCAAGGAAAAAATAAATAAAATGCACATGATTAGCTAATTTATCCGAATTAACGTAATTTAGAACATAAACGAGAATGAGAGCAAGAATCCTCATTCCTCACAATTTTTTATAATGAAATTGTTCATATGGAATTTAGAAAGTCAGAAGAACTCAACTTTTCATACGACAAAGAGGTCTTCAAATTACACAAAAATGAAATAAATCCGTCTATTCGATTTCGAACCCTAATTTGAAATTGGGGCAGAATTATCTAACAATTGAGCATATAAGATCCTAAAAGAACATACAATTTAATTACTTGAGATCAGGGGCGGCGGAACGCGGTGGACTGGCGCGGCAGAGAGTAACGCGGCGGCGAGGGCCTGCATCGGCCGGCAAGAGAGTTGGGGGGTGGCGGGGAGGCGGCCGTGAGTGAGAGACGAGTTTGCTAGAGATAGAGAGAGATTGAGTGAGGCAGTGAAAAAAGAAATGTGAAAATGTGAAATTAAAAGTTTGCAAATTACAAAAATAAAATAAAATTAGAAAATTATAACATTTAAATTTATAGTTAGTTTATTCTGTTAATTGATTTGTTTATGGGTTTAACCGATGCTTTGCCAAAACCTGATGAGCAAAATATCCGTGAATAACAGATGAGTCAAACCGAAATATTAAATTCGGTTCAGATTTTTGGATTGGATTATTTTTTCTTCAAAATTCGGATATTCGGTTCGATTCGGATTATTTTTTTAAAACCAAAAAAATACGAATATTCAAATTATAATATATTTAAAAATTTATTAGATATTATATTAAATAAAATATTTTATTCAAATATTATTTTATTTAAATATTTCTAACCTAATTATACAATAATTAAACATATTTATTTTGGATTTTCGAATTTAATTTAGAATTTTTTTCGAATATTTCAAATTTTTTGGTTCGGTTCTGTTCGATTCGGATTTAGTTATAAAAAATTAAATTTTAGGATTCAGATTTTGGATATTTCGAATCGGTTTGTATTTATATTACCTCAAAAGTCGGATTTTTTGATCGGTTCAAATTACGTAAAAATCGGATTTGATATTCTAATGCTTCACCCCTATAGACCAAGGATCGAATTAGGGATCGAATCAAAGGCCTCTAATCGAGAACCGAAAAAATTCGGTTTGATTGAGAATCAATTACCGAATAAGCAGCCCTAATTATTGGATCTCGAACAACTCGGAAACGAATTTGCTTTGAAATTATCCTTTTTAAAATTGTTAAACAAACTAATAGTTGGAATTGTGGCCAAATCTTCAAAAGAGGTAACAGGAGAATAAGATGAAGCTGAATCAAAGAAGAAATGTGGATTGAGCAATTTACCCGATTTCAATACCAAAACAAATAGTAAAAAGAAAATTGTTTTTCTAGAACATGTGCTTATTTTCTTGATAAGAGCGGTGCAATTTGAAACGGTGTGCTGATGGAGCACTTTCGGTCACATGCTCCTGGATTTCTACTATTGGAACATTATTGCATCTTCATTTTTTTTTTCATTCATATGGTTACTCGAACATATGGCCGGATATTTATCAAGATTTCCAAGTAACAATTAATTATTGATAATAATAAATTAAATGATAAATTACTGAAGATATAATATATATCTCCGATGATGTTTAAGGTTAAATAAAGATTGATCCACTAAGTGGCGACGACTTACGTCTCCATGAATAATAATTAATAAATACAATCACGAGGTTTATAATTAAAAATGTACATATTTAAGTTAAAATACAAAAATAATCTAAATATCCCTAAATATGTTCTAAACTACCATAGGAGGCAGGTAAGCTTAGGGCCCATAAACTCCACGTAGACACGTCTTTGTGTAGTCCATTTTACCTATGTATACTATATTTAATATTTATAGTATTAAAAAGATAAGAAGTACTAAAATTAGAAAATAATTTGAATTTCAGGAATATATTTAATGCCAAACTCGTTATGATACATAATGTCAAAATTGATCGAGAAGACACTAAAATTAATTAAAAATTTAATCATGACATAAATAATTAAAATGAATGGCTTGTACAATATTTGAAGGGTGTGTGCATACACCTTGAATAAGCGGATACGAAAGAAACACGGCAAAGACGGTGGCTGACGTGCCGGGCGTTGCGATCACGCCACGTATTTTGAATTATCCCAGTCAAATAAATGCTTACGTTACCAAAGTCAAACTGAAAAGCGATGCCCAATTAAATAACCGCGACAGACACCGGGCCGTGACGCCGCCACGTCACCGCTCCGACGTGGATCTGCCACCACCGCCGCCAAAGATCGCTGCCCGTTCAGGACTAAGCATTGGATGCTTTTATTTTATTTATGGGGGATTAATAGAACAATAGTTCGTCGAAATTTGGGGCTCATCAATTAAACCCCCATAATTAATAACACATTAATAAATGGTTAGCACTACGAGAATGTATCTTATCACGTTGGGACTGAATCTTATCATAATAACATAAACTAATCCTTTACCCTAAACTAATCCTTTACCCTAACGGTTTTTTATTTTTAATTTAGAAAATTGATTTTTTGACGTTGCTATAATATCACCATTTTTATGTCTCATAATTATATTTTATATTTTAATTAATGTACTCTTATACTATTTTGAGTCGAGATAAATCAATTAACAATAATGATCAATCTCTATAATTATGAATTTCAAATTTAATTCAATACTATCATCCAAAAAAATACTATGAATTATATGACACGCAACTATACACGTGCTTGGACTCGAGCCTAACAACGTTAACACGGAATTGAACGCAATTTAGGTACTAAAATCTCATTATTTAGTTCTATTACAATATCATTAACTTATTAAATAATCTAAAAGGAAATTTCAAAGGGTATGGGAATTTTCACTATTTTGATTTATGGATCTTAACATATTATTTTAGAGTTTTGATCACCAAAAAACATATATTAATTATTTTTGTAATTTTTTATACTTTTCTTATTTCTTCTCCCTTACAATTATTTTCTACTATTTTAATTCTTCTTCCCCCTTGAATAAAAATCTCAATCAATGATCATTATATATGATAATTGACAAGGAGAATGGACGCACCAAATGTAATCAAGAAATGGAGATTCGATTTGGCCATTTATGTTTAGAGGATAAATATCGGTTCCGATAAAATCTCATATATAGATATCATTAATTGAAATCATAATCACACTTAGAAGAAATAGTATAACTATTTAAATCTTAAATAATATAATATTTAAATGATTTCTATAATTATAGGATAATTAGTTAGATTAATTATGAAATAGACTACATTTATTTTTTTGAATTAAAAAATCAAATTTTATTGTAATCTTTAACCTAAAATAGCTAGATAGTAAGAAAATCTTTATACAAGATACTATAGATTTCAAAATTAATTAAAAATATAAACTAATGCAAAATTACTAATTAAATCCTATTATGGCAAATACATTATGTCTCAAAATCATGACCATTTTATTTGTTTATAATGTGAATTCAAAATTGTAAGTTACCGTAGAAATAGAGAATTCATAATACTATAGGTAAGATTTCATTTATTAAATATCATTTTGTCAATATTTTGTTTATCACTTATTCGAGAGAAATTTTACACCTTTTAACACACTCCCCCCCCGCGCACGCGCGCCACAAACACACACATATACCTCTCACCCTTTCTATTGTAGGTGAATCCAATTTGTCATTCACTAAATTGGTTTGTAGCGATGCGTGGTCTATAATAGTGGACAACTTTCGGAAGATGAGATTCAAAGCAGCCGAGCCGACCACGGACTCTGAATTTTAAAAGTCTAAACTAACTACTTTTTTCCCTTCCTACTTGGGAAACCAAGTCAACTTTGGGGTTGGCGGGACATTCGTACGCTGTCGTTTACTTATATACTACTTATTTATTTATTTATTTATTTTTATTATTATTTCTTATGAAAAGTATTGCAGAGAAATAATAAACAATTGCTCTTGTACTATGGTTCTACTGAAAAAACTAATATATGGGACTTCATGATAAGAGGACACAGATTACCTACCCATATGGGAATCAATATAGTCTTATTCTCATTGTCATTAATGAAGGTTATTACCAGCTAATTACAAAGCAATTCGATAAAATAATTGGGCAGTTTAATTGATTATAGCTAATATGCATCACTGAAGTCCACTTCCAACGTGGCAATGGGAGAGGGGAACTGCGGTTGATCTCTAAACCTTTCTGTTACAAGACAAGAGGCCATGCTATTTGGTGTCGTCGAAAGGAACCCAATATAGTGATTGAGTCATCATCTACTATTTTACTTTAAAAATTCATAATTATATAAGATTTTTAGTGACATCTTAATAAATGACTCTTTTCTCAGAATCCAAACCTTATGAAAAGGATTAGGAAAACTCTTGACCTAACCTCAGAGATAATCCTAAAATAATATGCTATTGAGACCTTGCAGAGAGACACCTTCCACAGGAGACAAATTCCCGAAAGGTTTGTGGTTTTCTTCTTCTGATTTTCAAGCATGAAAGCTGCAAACAAACCAAAAATTAGTAAATATTAGCATTTGCAATTTAATAGAGGTATGTTTAAGAATAAATGTGTTTAATACAAGATTCAAGATTCAACCTTAGGATGGGTAAGTTTTGGTGGGTTCCAGCAGAGCAATCTCTTTGATCTTGCTTCTAGTCTTCTGCACATTGATAAACATCACATACTCAGAAAATCTCACACCAAATAAAAGTATAAATGTGACTACACAAATTGCATATATAAGATGAAATCTACGATAGCAATGCTTACAGATTTTCTTGTTCAAGCTTATCAGCAATGGAGGCTGCTTCGCGTTTGGACATTCCATCGGCGTGCTGGATCACATGACCAAGAGACACCCTTCTTCTAACAATGCTAAGACTCTGTTTTCTCTCACTCAATTCTGCTTCATCATCTGTTTTCCCTGCAAATACGCTTTGGTTGTTCCTCTCACACTCACTTTGAGATTCATCCTCGACTTGAACAATTTCATCCGAAACAGACACTTCCAATCCTCGTAGCAGAATCGGCCATACCCCGGTACCTTCTCTCGATCCTTGCCTGATCTCAATGGTTACTGGCGATCCAAGAACTGCCTCAAATGCTTGTAAGATGCGTGATCTAAATTTTTCTACCACTGACTTTGTCAGCTGTGAATTGAACAGCAGTTGCACTGTTGGAGCTGCAAAATCATCAAATCCCAGTAGATGAAAATTGAAGACGAAACAAAAGTAGTAGGCATTTAAGTTTAGTACCTGCGCCGTAGCTCACTGAGGCCATCTTTCCTTCCTTGTGCATGAACTCTTTCAAGCTCTTTATTTTGATGTTTTCAAGAGCTTTCAACCAAATTTCTTCAATTCCATCTGCATTTCCTTTTGTGGATCTCACTCTTGGTGCAGAACCTACTACAGCCTGACTATGAACTGAACTAGTACCTGCAGACGAAGTCAGGGCCGTGTAGCGTTGATCAGGAGCCAGCTGCAGCAATGCTGCCGTGAGCCAAGTCATCCGTTCACTCGACACCCTCAGCTGCTTCTCGGCTTCAGACAGCGTTTTCAGTGCTTGCCGCAGCTTCTCCATGTCTTCCTTGGACACTGTCACAGTCACACAATTTCATTAGGAGACAGCAATATCAAAGATTAAAAGGTTAGAGATTATAAAAGGCTTTAATTACGAGCTTGCTGGTGGAAGAACTTCCTCTTAGGCCTTTGTTTTGCACTATCATAGCTTCCAGCAAGAATATCAGTGATGACTGTAGCTAGCTGCGACATTAGGGCTAACGGCTCAACACCGGACGCCATGATATCTCTCAGATTCTTCACTGTGTTGATTGTGTCAGCAGATAGTGCAAAATCAAGAAGATCCACCAACTTCTCATCTGAAATCAGTCCCATCTGTATGGCAACAACAAACAAAGATGAACATCTTTTTCATTCGTAAACCGTGTAAAGACTAATGGATGGGTGCGTATATACCAGTTCCTGCACCAAGCGCAGAGAGATCTTTCCCCCGAGCAAGCTCAATTGTTCCAATGTCATCTCTGCATCTCTCAGAGATCCATACGACCTTGATGCAATCAGCTTGAGAGCATCTCTATCAATGTCTAAATCTTCCTTGCTCGCTATCACCTGCAGTGCATGCACCATCTCTGCATCTTTCAGCTTGGTGAAAGAGAATTTCTCGCACCTAGATACTATTACACGAGGCAAGGCGTCAAGACTCGAGCAAACAAGAATGATCACGACGCGCCTGGGGGCCCCACAGATAACCTTCAAGACTGCACTCCAGCAATCAGAATTCATAGCATCACACTCATCAAATATGAACACACCATACTGTGACCTGTGTCGGGAAGCAATATGACTCTCAAAGAGTTCGAGCAAGCCTTCGTAGTTGATATTATTAACTGGACCTATTTCCCTTACGTTTCTGCTCTTCCCCTCCTCATCTGCAATGCAAGAGTCACAAAATCCACAGGGTTTGGAGCTCTCCACAAACTGGCAGTTTAAGGCTCTAGCAAATATACGTGCACATGCGGTTTTGCCAGTTCCATGAGGCCCGTAAAACACGTACAACAACCCGATTTTCCTCTTCATAACAGCATTTGAGAGAGCCTGCACTACCAGATTCTGACCAACCAGATCACTGAATGTTCTTGGCATGTATTTCTGAGTGAGATTTTGATGCTGCCTTGGAACTCTGTGGCCTTGCGATGAGTCTGTATCGTGCTTGTCAGCAAAAATGCTTAATTCTCCTGAGTAATCATGAATCCAAGGAAAGCGATCAATACTTTTCTGAGATTCAGATGCATCAAGCAGCAGAGGCAATGCTTCTGTACCAAACGTGGTAGATGGACTCGAATTTTCTGAAGTGATAGGTTTATCAGAGTTGGCACCTTCTTTCTTCGACCGTGATTCAGATAAGCCACGAGAGAGGCTCCGGCCAGCCATGTCAAGGAACGAATTCCCTCTGTGATGAATCCTCGACCAGTTCCATGGAATTCCGCACTTATTGGCGTGAATAGTGCTGCCATTCTGATCATCATTCCCTTGGAGAAATGAGGTGGACGTTTCAGGCCTAGTTTTAGCATCTCGTGTTGGTAAACTAGGCCGGTTTCTTCTTGCAGTGCGATATCTGCGCCTTTTCTCCTTCTTCGCAACTTTTCCATGGCTGTTTGTGTTTATTGCTGCTTCTTCACCCATCTCCTCTGATTGAAGGGGCATATTTTTCATGTTCACACTCTTATCATTGCTCCAGTTTGACACTCCATTTTCGAAACTCTTTCTATTTGATTCTTCTCTCCTCATTCTCCTACTTGATATGGGCGGATCAGCAGCGGGAGGCGAGCTTCCGGGAATCCTCCTCGTACATTCTCCGCTATTCTCGAACCTTCTACTGGCGAAGGCGTCGGGCTCCCATCTTTGAAGGATCACATCATCAATTAGAGAAGGAGAGCGCAGAGAGCGCGTGCTCTCGGAAGGATCTCTCAGACGCCTCGACCTCTGAAGGGCTACGAGGTCTCTCAAGAGAGTCCTGTCAGCCGCAAATGGACTCTGCTTGTGCAAATGGTTCTTCAAATGGATGCAATTCGTCAGATGAATGTGGTTTTGCAGATGATCGCTTATGTTATCATTAACATCTCTAAGTATTCTATCACCATCACCATTTTCAGCCATGATTATAAACCTAGTTAATTGATCAGGAGAGGGAGAGATTGTCTTCAATATTAGCCGAATTCCGCGAACTTATCCCAACTGCAGCATAAATTAATCATTCAATCAAGTAACTGTGGTTATGAACAGTGACTATTTTCAGCAAGGAACGAAATGAATGGGAGTTGAGAGAAGAGAAGAGAAGAGATTCACCTGAATCATGGAGTTAAAGCTACCAACTAATCGCCACCGCATTCCAAACAAGCGGCCCGTTGCTATCATAAATTCCCTTTCTGCGCGACTTCTGAGATAGCAGATATCTTTTGCCATGATTGCAGTGAATATGAAGAGGGTTTCAGGTTTTGGAGTTTTGCGAAGAGAGAGAGAGAGAGTGGTGGTGGTGGTGGTGGTGATGGTGAGTGTGGTGACAGTTTGCAAAGCAAGGAGTTAGTTAGTACATTGATGATCATAAATGGAGTTTATAATGAACGTAGCTTGAAGGGAGACTCTGATTCCCAAAAATATGATTGGCCTCGTTTAGTGACACCAGAAAAATATCACTGCATTCCTAATTGATGCTAATCTAATCTCATAAAGGATTAATTCCAGTAATTAAAATGCTGTTAATTAATTTCCTTTAAGATTTCGGTAGAGAACCGTTCTGATTCAAAATACCGTTGAGGGTGGGGGCCGCACTTTCGCAGGGTTACTTCCGACATTTGACACGAGTTGCGCTCGCCATCTGACCACAAAAGTATAGCAAAAACTTACCAAATTCTCTATTTTTACAAATTGCCTGAAAGAAAGTATAATGAGAATGAATTACTATAAGTGGAGGTGCAAAGTGGGCCCTTGTACAATAATATCTCTTTCTTTTTATGCATTTTTTTCATTTCGTTGTTGTTGAATTATTCATCTTTACATTAATTTTGTTCTTGACCAGAAAAATAAAAACAAAGTAATTCAGGAACAGTATTGCAAAAAGCAAATATATATTATATATGCTATCTAATCTTTATTCATCTCTTCTTGCTTTTGTTTTTTTCTCACCTCAGATATTCTTTTTTAATGTATCAATGATATATGTATTATATATATGTATTATATATTAGGAATTGATTATACTACAAACCTTATTATTGTGAGAATGTAAGAATACTTGCATTTAACGTATAAAACAAATTTACACATTCTGAAACCTGAAAATGGTTCTCACATTAAGAAGGGGTTCTCGTTTCAACATCTCCCCATATACACATACACGCTATTTTGTGATGAAAACAATTCATATTGTGGTGTTTTAACAGAAAAAAGAAGTTTAATGGTAACAATATTCAATCGTTACCACAAGTTTAAAAAAAAAAAACCAAAGAAACCGCGACAAAAAAAATCAAGAAAGATGTTATCAGTCAGCAGGCAGGACATGTTTCATTTGTTTGCTAACACTATCACTACCTGAATTATTAATATCCATTCATTGAATCAGATCACTGATGAAAAATGACAATAATTGAATCCTAGAAAACCCGAGCCATGAAAAATGCAGTAGATTTTGATTTTCTTTTGAACGTTGCTATCAAATTAACATCAAAAACTGAACGTCCGCAAATACTAATTAAAATTAATTAATTATTAATCAATATTTTAAATAGTGGAGTATTTCTTAATTCTTGAAATTGAATTAATTAATTAGAGCGGAGACCTTCTCTCAAATTGAACACACCTTCTGCGCGTACATGCATTCATTTTTGAAGTTGAGAGCTGGATTTGCATGCTTTTCTTCATATGCAACTTGGCTTATCTTCTTAATCACTCGTATTCATCAATCATCACTAGCTAGGAATATGTAATATTTTGTGGCAATAATTGGATTCTTTAAGATCGCAAACATATGGACCACATTTGGAGGATCTGTGTTTCGTATGGAAGGTAGCGATCTTACTGGTGTTTGGTGCCCCTTGTAAACTCTTTAATAATGTATACAAGTTTATGAAGACTTTGACAATCATTTATAACAAGACCCCACATTTGTAAAAATGGGTCAATTTTTAAATCTAAATACGGGTATAATTATAAATATGTTATTGGATGTGAGTTTGGATTCAAATCTTAACATGTTTTGCGAATTTTGATATTGTACTGTATTAATTAATTAATTAATTGCTTTTAGAATAAGATGTTAGGGGGTCTAAAATCTTCGCAATATTTGAGGTTATATATGTAGTATTCCAAACCTAACCAAACTAACTAATTTTCCGGTGCATTTGGTTCCGATTACCTATTGAAATTCCCCCTTATCTTAATTTTTCGATTTCCTTAGTGATTGTGCATCTCAAGTTATTAACTATTTCTTTTGACACTTACTTTGAGAGAAAGGGAGTGAAAGTAGCACACAACAATCTCCATGTAATCATGATTCTTGACTATTTGAACTCTTCCAGTTCATGTACTTGTGGAGTTAACTGGTTACCTTAATTTAATTGAAAGTGAAGAATAAAATTATGAAACTAGTTTAATAATAATGACTAAAACAACACATGTGAGTGACGACATGAATCTCAAGTAGACTTTGGTTTTTGAAACACCTACTCTAGAGCATCATATACCTACGAAGAGTGCTCAGTATGAGAACTCCATGCTTGAAAGTTTACACGTGCAGAGTTGAATTTAGTCGCTTTTTAGGTTAGTTCCACTTTTCTGGATGGTGTACAATTTTTGGTTAGACACATCGTCGTTTAATTTTAAGGATGGGAGTTGTCTTTAATTACTCATGCATCATATATTAGTTAAATTTCACATACTAGTTCAGTGAATCAAAATTTTGCTAGCCTTTTGAACTTGACGTGTTGTTTGTGAAGAAAAATAGAAACGAAGAGTTATACATTTGACATAATTTAACCAATCCATTCATCTGACATAAAGCAATCTCCAACCCGGGGCTAATGATGTGAGCGTATAAAACATTTACATAGCCACATTTGCCTTAATGGACAACCTGGCCCTCTGTGCCAGCCCAGCTGATCAATAATTGCCAGGAAATGCACGCACCCCATCTAAATATGTGTCTGTGTGTGTGTGAGTTTGAGAGAGAGAGAGAGAGAGAGAGATCTCAATTGTAGGATGAAACATGACACCATAGACAAATAATAAAGAGGCTTCATTTGCTGTCGGAGATAAGTGGTAATATATCCTTCGACAATAATACTGTGTTGCAGCCAAACATAAGCCAAGAGAGAACATTAGGTGGTTGTGGTTATAATCCAAAGCAAGTATGTATAAATGCCAAGCGCTTCATACCAGATGTTCAGCACATTGAAAATTTGCAATTGAGCAGGATTTTAAATGGGATGATGAATTTAGAAACAAGAATCACAACGAGGCCAATTTACACAAATACTGTCCCTGTGATATCTTTTCAACTGTCACGAATCAGATTTGTAGGCTCACTCACAACATATTTGGGCAACTCATATTTAGCACCTGCAAATAACAACTTCCATTAAGGATGAAATACTGGATAGACACTGATTTTAGAGGAAAATTCACCAACCTCTTTCATCGTAGCAGATTGTTAAGTCGGGATTTTGAACAATAACGCCAGCACTATCCACAATTGCTTGGGCAAGATTCAAATCAGCTTCAGCTGCAGCCCGGAGAGCATCCCAGATCTCTGATGATTATACAGAAAACAGGAAATGAAGTAGCAGCAAAGATAGCCAAATTCAAGAGTATTTCTAGTTTGGTTCGACTGACAATTAACCTCATTTTATTAGGAACAGAATACCATACCAGAAGTCTGAAAAATGCATAAAATGTATAGATCTCATATCAACACCATTTTTGCTACAATTTACCTGCAAGTCAGCATGGTTGTTTATTGGTCTCTCCTCAGGAAAAATATCATCACAATGGTTTAAAGGTCTAATGTGACATAGGACATAACACTGAAGTGCACTTATGGAACCACATGTGTATTATTCATCATGCTGCACCAAGAGTAAGCTCAAACTTACACCTTATGTGTGAATCTTATATTCAATGTAAAAGGTCAAGCAGTAACAGTCAGTTTCATTCAGAGACTCGAGATGGAACCAAAATGAAGATATCATGATCATGTGAAAGCAGAGAAGACGTCTCAATATGGAAAAAGTAAATTACTTGGTGCTTAAAATGAACTAAAGTAGCACAAGCTAACAATACAGGTGTTTCATATTATACCTAAAACATGTCATCCATTATCAGGTAGGATGTAAAGCCATCTACAACAACAAATGAAAGGAGTTACGGATAATACCATTACCCTGCAGCTTTCAAAGATGCATGCAATATTTATAACCATCACATCCCTTGGTTCTAGAATATTTGTGTGGTTGATAGGTACTAGCATATCATTGTACACTTCTGGTAATACCTAAACTGAACATTCACCGAGTACTTTATCCAGCTAAGTTTAACAACCCCACAGTTCATATTCAATTTAAACAGATGGACAACAAAAAGTTCTTTTACAACATATTTTAATTGATCATTAATAAGATGGAAGGCATTAACCACAACTAGATTTTATATACACCAGGCTGGTGTTGGTCCTGTTGAACTTGAAAATTTTCAATGTATATACTAGATCAGATGGTCCAAGCCTAATGAAGAATAAACCCACAAGTTTAAGTGCATAAAACCATGATTCGAACATATGGTATTTCCACATTGCAGAAAGGTATTATTAGTTACATACCTTTCCTACCACCATAGTGCGGAGCAGTGTCCCAGAACTCTTCACGCATCTGCGTTAGCTGTGCTCTGGTTATTGCTTCTGAGTGCTTCCATGCCTTTGGTTTTCTTATCTTCTTTGAAGTTTCTGGATTTAGGTATAGTGAAGCAAAATTTAAGGGCTTTTTTATCAGGCAAGCGGATTCACAAACAGTGTTACAACTTACAATGCGACATAATGGCACGACCAGATATCACATAGATGTACAAAGAGCATATAAATCACATTCATCACTCAGTATGTAATATGTCTAGGGAACTAATTTCCAGCATCACTAAGTTTTCATCCTCAATCTCTTCGTATGCAACTATATGCATCCCGGAATTCCATGTATTTTGATTATTTAAGGTATGCTTATTTTTGAAAGCAAAGAGAACTATAAGTAAGTGCTTCCATTACTTATTACACTATTAAGTCTATTATGCAGATAGCTTCACAAGTTTCCATGTATCCTCTGTTCTTCTTCATTCAGTCTGAAATTGGGAATCATCATGCATGGTAATGTTTCATTCAGGAAATCCAAAACAGATGCCGAAGCAGCCAAAGCAGCTTTGGTGTGTAAAAAAGAAATAGGAAAATCGAAAGAAAAACATTCAGCTCAATGATTTTCATTTCTCTGTTGTACCACAAAAAGTGAAGCACCAGACGTGAAACCTCAAAGCTATCTTTTCTCGGAGCAACTAAACACTGAACAATCGACAACTGAAATCTTATACAGAGATATGAATGGAAAGCCCGACAATAATTTAAACTCAAGAAGAAAGAAAATGGCGCAATAGCTTGGTGCTATCTAACAACCACAACACACCAAATTAGGGTAATCTTTATGAGACAAATAATAAAAGGCTGAAACTGTAAAGGGGAAGCAGCATAAGACAGAATTGCTGACCACTTCAATTAACAACAGCAAAAGAATTACGAGAACACAAAGATAACAACATACTGTTGAAGTCTATAATCAGATTAGTGTATATCAGTATACATCGTTCCAAAGAAACTGAACAAAAGATGAAACAATAATTACAGAATAAAGACTAAACCCTTCGCAGAACACTGCTACATTCACCAAAACTCTAAAATCAAGAAAAGAAACCAGCAATGCGATCAAACACCTAATCGAATGAACAACAACGACAATATCTTCAAAAATTACTGATACAAGAATTACAAGAAGAGTCGAAACGCAATGAAGAAACATTACCATCTACTTTATCACGCGATCCAGCGCAACCCATGCTGTCCGGTCACAGAAATTATCTCCGGTCAAAGATTTCAAGTGTCCACCACAATTTGAAGGTTAGTGTAAAAACCGGATAAAGAAAATAGAAACAATCAGAGAGGGGGACAATTAGTCAAATTGATTTTTGGTGTTTGGGTAAGCACGAATTTCTATCTCTCTCCCTCCATCTCTCTCTCTCTCTCTCTCTCTCCCTCTAAGACAGCTAGCTGGGGGAGGGCAGGGGAATCTTCGGCTTCTATCTGACTCTGAAAGGGTGTGAAGTTTGGAAGTCCACTATCTTTCAACGATTTTGCTTAATTTCTTGTGAATTTCAACCACTTTAGGGGTTAGATTTAGGTATGTAAATGTCAATAAGCTCAAATTACTATTAATTTATTGTTTTTCAATACATAACCTTTTCAAGTTTGCTTTCTTATCTGTTTTAAAGCTCCTTTTGCATATTGAAATTAAAATCCAGAATTCACTTTTAAGAAATGATCAGTCGAATTATAGTTTGGGTAATAATAAATATAGCTCCCCTTTTTTCACTATGATCTCTGATTTAAAAAAATAATCAAAATAATTACGATATTACTATTTTAAATTTATAATAAATTAATTAAAGTATAGCCCTCAATTTTTGTCCACCGTTGTGCTAAGTTGAAGCTACCCAATTAATTAAGCTACGATCTTGGAAAAGCTTAATGTCTTCAACTGCCCATCCCCAACGCAATAACCGTCATGAAAATGGAGACAAGAAAGCTGAACCGGACGGGCGACGGCGGTTACCTCTCCCGTGTGGACGCCTTTTAACAACGGCAAAGTCGTCGTCATTTTATTTGGAAGATAGGGGTGTTCACGGTTTCCGGAACCGGTTCCAAGGGAGGGAATCGGAACCGAACCGTGTAGCCAAGATACGGTTTCGGTTTTGAACCGGAAATCGGCGGTTCCGGTTCCGGTTCCGATTCAAAACCGCCGGTTTTTGGGCCGGTTCCGGTTTTCTGTTTTTCTTTTTAATGAGGACAACTTAGATAAAATTTAGTATAACAAATATATTTGTCAATTGCAACTATAACTATTTATTGATTATTCAAAATGTATATGTTTACATTACATTTATAAATACAAGTACAATAGTACAAATAATAAATTACAAAATTGAAGTTTTTTTTAAAGTAATAAAATTAACAAGTTACAATTACAAAATAAAATTTACATTAAAAATTACAATCAAACTTACTACAAGTTTA
>JAYDZE010147461.1:0-22527 GCA_034509125.1 Monilaria moniliformis
AACAATTAATTATAAAATTTATAAGATAATGTATATAAAATATTTGTAATAATATTTATGTAATTTATAAGATAATGAATATAAGATAAATTATAAGAAAACTTATAATTTATATTTTATAATTTGTAATTAAAATAATCTATAATTTATTAGATAATCTATATTCATATTTTTATTAAGGGTAAAAATGTAAATTTACATTTTATCTATAATATAATCTAACTTACCAAACACCACATTTATTTTTATCTTCATGTTTATCTTATCTATTAAACACCACATTAAAACTCTTATCTTAATCTAACAGTAATTTTTTATCTTACAGACCATCTTAACTTATCTATCTTGCTTTAACTTATCCAGGCTACCAAACAGATACACCATTTGATTTATTTTCATTCCACTGCACCCATCATATCACATACATGAAACAATTAAATCAAATCAAGCAATCAAGTTGGTAAATGGTAATGCAAGGCTTTATGTGGAGGGATGCTCAGAGGTTTTCTTGTCCGAAGAGGAGACAACAAGTCAAGGTACGAATAAATGGTTCATCACGTGCATCGCATTAGCCGTTTATATGAGCGCATGTTTATGTAGACATGGTCATCACATGCATGTGTCGCCAATCTCCAATCTTTTCCACCATCATGTCAAATTATGTCTACATCTCTACAGCACATGTCGACTAGTGGTGGTCAAATCTTTTGCTCCTACTTTTCTTATAAAATAAAAAAAAAAAAAATTTGGGTTGCACTCATGCACGACTCACACATAGAATCGCTCAAGTTAAATCGTTAAGTGCGTGGCTATTTCTGTTTAACTTATAAGATTAAATAACATTTTTTTAAAAAAATTTATCAACATATAAATCCATAAGATTATTTATTCATAAATGAGATTTTTTTTAAATATTAATGATTTTTCTTTACAACAAACATGACCTTCACGATTTATAAATTACGCTTTGCTTAAATGTAAGTAATATTTTTTTCATAAAATCAAATAAAAAACTTTCTTTAGAGTAAATTCGACTTTTCTGAAGATAAAATAAAACTTTAAAAAATTTAATTTGTAAATGAGATTTTGCTTATATAAAAATTATATGAGATTTTTTTTACTTAAATATAAATAAAATTTTAAATAATGTGTAAGTGTCTCGTGGCTAATTCAATTATGTTTAACAACATTACAAGATACACTACTGAGACATCTTGGTGATCAAGTTTTACTAATTGATTATCTAAGATTAAACACATATCTACGGACTGCAACTCAAATGTTGAGTTGACACTGAAAATCCAGTCGAATAGCAAAAGTGTTAAACGACCAAAACAAGATGCTACACTCTAGTGATGCATTGATCTAAGATATTAACACTTGTCCTCCCGACAATTTATAGATTGACCGCCTAGGACTACCACCATAAAGACTTGGCTCGAAGGAATCGTGCAACGCTTGCAGCAACAAAATGATGATAGGTTGCAGAGAATTTTAGTGCAGTGAAAATTATGCTTCCAAATCGTGCGCATAATGGAGTCGTCTTCCAGCTTTTGTAGAGGATAATTCCTTGGTCTAGAAGCTTCATTTCCCCCGTCCAAGTCCCTCCAACAACCGTTGCAATCCACTATTCATAACTGCTAATCGGTCACCACACAACTTAGATTTATTAAAATGTGACCTAACTACACAAACACATCATCTAAATAATAAATAATATAAAAATGTAAAAGGAAGGAATTAATTAAATATACACAGTTATTTATGGAGAGTCGAAGTACAGCTTCAAAACAGAATTTAGAATGTTGGCTAATAACCTAGATGTTGGCAACATAAATGTTTTTTTTTTGAAAGAGAACTAAACAAACTAAATATCAAGTCGATATGTCCTTGGTGGCAATCTGCATTAGCCAACCAGGAAAACAGTCCACCCAGTCCATCTTGTCAGGAACGTCTTTTGCAAATTGGGCTAGGCTATGAGCAGCTTGATTATGTTCACGGTGCATGTGAGATATCCCTACCATCACATTCTCGCGAGCAGCCTGCATGATCTCGTTCACATCCGGTGGTAGGAGGGCATCACCTTCTTCTTGATTAGCGAGGAGACGTATTGAGAGCAGGGAGTCTGAGTAAAGCTCGATAGGGCAAAGTTGTTGTTCAAGGTTGAATACCACACCCTCCACTAAAGCCAACAGCTCTGCCAACATGACATTTGTACGCGGCGGAGTTTTTTTTTTTATCTTGCGGCGCTAATTTGTCCTTCCGAGTTTCGTATAATTATTCCTACTCCATAGGCCTCATTCTCGGGGTTGTATAGTGCATCGACGTCCACTCTATAACAACCCCTTATCGGGCGTGTCCATACCTTCTCTCCACTTGGCACACCCAACAGCTGTGTTCCCTGTAAGTTGGTTCGTGCTAGCCTATACGTATCTGGCAAGACCTCACACCCACCCTTCGTAGGCATCTGGGCGTGTCTCTCATTATCATGAATTATGCGGCAGATATATGTCCAAATCTGCCATGTCATGACGCACCACAAGTCGTAGTCGTTTGTTCCATGTTGTGCTATCACCGCCTCCGCTGCCATTTGCAATCTTGTCAGCAGTCCTTGTTTCAGTGTACTCCAGAATCTACTGCACTTCCAGAAAACCCTAATATGGGGGTTGTAAAAGAGACAGTTCTCGGTGGATGCCCATCTATCCCGGCATAAAGGGACAAGTCTCATCGACTGAAACATGGTGCTATCTCAGATTTGCCATCGTTGGTAAGAGATCGTTCATAGCACGCCATAAGAACACTCTGCCTTTCGGTGGCATTACTGTGGACCATACATGATTGTGCCACCAGTTCTGTCCACGGTGCTTGCCTCCCCATGGTGCCCTCCATGTTCGCATTGGTTGAGATAAGCTGACTTCACCATGAAAGAGCCATGTGGTTCAAAGATCCACCATCTCTCATCCCTTGCACCTCCTTCGCCAATCGGGTTTTGAAGAATAACGGTTGCTTCATGTGCCATGAACCATCGATTCACAAGAGTCTCATCCCATCCTCCCGACGGAGTTATGAGATCTTTGACCGTCGTATTCGGCCTTGCCCACCAGCTTACCTCCATGCAGCCCAATAACCCACATGTCTTCATAGAGCAAAATGCGATTCTCATCTCCCAGTCGCCAGCGCATACCTTGTTCCAGCACCTTCTTGCTCCCAATAATAGAGCGCCACACATACGAGCAAGATTTTGTGGCCGTCCCGCAGAGTATGTCCGCATTTTTGCAGTATCTCCTCTTGAACACCCGCGCGACCAAGGAGGACGGGCTAACAACCATGCGCCGAAGTTGTTTAGCTATGAAGGATTGATTGAAAACATGAAGGTCACGAAATCCCATTCCTCCCGCTTCTTTTGGGCGGCACAATTTACTCCATTTCGTCCAGTGTATCCGTTGTTTCTCGTCATTATCTCCCCTCCAGAATACCGCACATGCTTTCTGAATATCCTCGCATAAGTCAGAAGAAAGTTTGAAACATTGCATCGCATACGTAGGGATGGCTTGGATAACTGATTTCAGGAGTGTCTCTTTTGCTTTGGTCGAGAAATCTTTATACCGATTCCAAGCGAGTATCTTTTTCATCACTCGGTCCTTAATATATCCGAATTGGGCTCGTTTGTTTCTTGAGGTGAAGATAGGTAGCCTGAGGTATATTTGTAAGCCTTGGACTTCCCGGATCCGTAGCACATCCAGAATCTTCCTCGCTGCTCCCCTTGTCGTATTTGGACTAAAGGAGATGCTCGATTTGTTGAAATTGATGCGTTGCCCGGAGGCCTTCTCATATAATTTGAGAATTCCATGAATCTCTTGAGCCCCCCTCTCATCGGCTTCAAAAAATAAGATACTATCATCCGCGAAGAAGAGATGAGCAATGCTCACTTGACGAGGGACAATCGGAACTCCCCTTACCCTATTCGTAACCGCAGCCTTGTGTATAAGTGATGAGAGCCCTTGTGCGCAGATCACAAATAGAAAAGGAGAGAGGGGGTCCCCTTGGCGCAAGCCTCTCTCTGGAAACACTTCTCCAAACACCCTACCATTAAGAAGAAAGGAGAACTTAACTGAAGATACACATTTTAGAATAAGATCACAAATCCTTGGCGGGAATCTCATTCTCTGCATTATGGCTGTTAAGAATTTCCATTCCACTCGATCATATGCCTTACTCAAGTCAATCTTCATCGCCGTAAATCCCTTCTTGCCTTTCCTCCTATTCTGCATCCACTGGTGGCATTCAAAACTGAGTAATATGTTGTCCGTGATCAAACGACCCTTAATGAAGGCACTTTGATTCTCGTCAATTACTTTCTGGAGGACCTGCTTGAGTCTATTTGAGATGCATTTCGCTTTAATTTTATATGTTGTGTTACACAAACTGATTGGCCGATATGCAAAGAGATTCCTTGGTTTCTTTGTCTTAGGAATTAACACAATCAATATCTCATTCCAATCACCAACATCACCCTCCTCGTTCAGCACTAACAGGACCTCCCGGGTAATGTCCTCTTCAATTGCGGGCCAGAATCGCTGGAAGAAAAATGCGTTGAAACCGTCCGGCCCGAGAGCTTTTGTTGGGTGGATGTCAAAAATTGTCGTCCGCACTTCCTCCGCCTCAAAAGGTTTGTTCAGGAGGGCATAATCTGTATCCTGAATTCAGTTGTGAATCGTGTCCATAACCGAGGCAATCTCTCGTGGTTGTGGATTGGTTGTGGTGAAGAGGTCCGCAAAGAAGTCTTTTATTATATCAGCTTTTTCAATTTCCTCTCGCTTCACTTCACTGTCTTATCTTCCAACTCTTCAATGAGGTTCTTCTTTCGTTGTTTGGAGGCATGTGCATGGAAAACCCTTGTATTTCTATCCCCATGGATTAACCAATTAAGTCGTGCTCTTTCCTTCCAGTGGCAGGTTTCGGCTTCCTCAGCTTCCTCAATTGCCTTGGTGAGCTGAATAAGTTGTGTGTGGTTGGTCTTGCCCCTTTCCATCTTCATTAGACCATTCCTCTCGGCTCGCAATTGGTTTAGATTTTTCACATTGATGTTGCTTTTCTTTTTTACCCACTCTTTCATAAACTCTTTGCTTTTTTCCAGTTTCTCCCGTATATTTCTGGTCCCCTCCAAAGGGCAACATAAATGTTATTAGCATATCGTCCAACACTAGAGTCAACATTGACTTTGTAACAAATAAAAAATGAGAACTTGAAAAGGAAAATTCAAGTAATTAAGTTTCAATCCAATCTTGCACTTTTCGTTGTCAGATTCATGAGTAGGAATATATTTAGAAAGCCAGAAATTGAAGGAAAAAAAATAGATATATGACTAAATATGATGTGGAATTTTATTGTCTCATTTACATTACAAACATGTGTTGCCTTATGATTCTGTTGGCAATCACTGCTACACACTCCCATTTAATTTATATCTTGTCATATAAGACTGTATTACTCCTGTCAAATTATAATTGCCAGATTTGGAGGTTAAGCAGCTTCAATTGTGATTTACTTTGTAATTATTATATTGCAGATTGCTCCTGGAAGAATTATGATCTCTTATATTCTAGTTGTATATGAGGCTGAAGAGTTTTGTAACCTTGTCGTGAATGAGTGTCTGATGGATCATATTCAGAGTTCAACGTAGTTATCCTCATCACACTATATGTTACGTCACAAATAGACTTATGGCCTATATCAATAACTACTGAGCTTATGAGTTTTGTTTGTTCTTTTTAATGTCATCTTCCGCCTCCCCCTGACAAGAAAGAAAAACAGAACAAAAGGAGAGAAAGACACGTAATGGCCTTGTTGGTTTAGACATTGTCTTCATATTATAAACCCTAAATGATCTTAATTCAATTTTGTCATCTCCACTTAAAGATATCTAATAAATTGTGCTTTGCTTTTATGCTATCAATTTAACCTATCTTTATAGTGCTGCTGGTGTAGGGAACAAGCACAGTACAAGAACCCTGCTAACCACCCTGGTTGGAAGCGACCTGTTGTAGTACGAGGTTACTGAAACAATATACTTGGAAAGAAATGGAATGATGTGCCATAAACCAATTTCTTATCTAGGTCTTTGCAAAACTTGCCACCCATTTTTCTAATGTACATTCAAGGCAGTGTGTTGATGAAGCTGAATTAGCTGAACATGTGGTTGGTCTAACTTGCAACCTCGCAAATTGCCTTAGGTGACCCAGAATTGTTTATTTTTGCTGGAAAAGTAAAATATATGTACCCATGCTGGTCCGCATCGATATGAATTTCAATATGAGGATGATTTTAGTGCTAATTATAGTGTATTATGTGTGCAAATATATGCTTGGTTTGTTATGCTGTGATACTCCTATTGATACAACTTAAGAGTATGCATAAAATTCTTCATTTGGTTGTTTCAATACAGTGTGCCCACTATATGCATCATATCAACTCTCCTAGAAGGCTTATTACTTTAATTTTGGAATAATCAATTCGTTCAGTCTAAAGCATCCAATAAACAAGTGGTCGGAACTGACTATCGATAGTGTAGGTTTAAGTCATGCTTAATCTCATATTCTCTGATTTTTACTGCAGGAAAAGACTGACGCGGTTTTCAGTTAACGCAGATGGATCTGCTACCCCTAAAGACTGTGCTGACAGGAATTTAATTAAGAAAAATTTGTGGTAAGTACTTCATCCAAACCAAATGAACAAATAGTTGCTTATTCGTCATCCTCAGGAAGTTCCGTATCATAAGGACGTTTCTTTTTTCAAAGTTTTAGTTGTATAGAGTTGTCAGCTTTGGCTTTTGTAAGAGCATGCTGTTTGCCTATATGGTCAGCTTTTAGGTTTAGTAAATATAATAATCTTTAATCTGTACTTTTAGTCTTTGAGCCTCGTGGGCTTGGCATACTTCTCTTGAAATGTTTTAACTGTGTACTTGCTAGAGGTAATGGTTAAAACTAAAAGTAACTATGTATCAGGTTCAGTTGAGCTGCTTAATATTAAACACTCGGTTAGTGAACTTCAACTTGCACCTGCTGTAACTCTGGTTCAAGATTTTTCGGTTAAAAGATTCAAATTCTTGAAACTTATTTAACTCTAACGACCTTAGGGTTTGTGGACTGGGTTATAACTTAGAACTTATAAGTTGTATATGTGTTTCTACTCAAAAGAAGAAAAAAGAACTAAATGCAAAAGTCCCACATTGGATCTGCAGCATGTGTGTGTGACTGCATGTTTGCTATTGTTATGTTTAACTTTTATGGCTATTAGCCTCTTTTGGAATCTCTCTTGTTACCATTTGGTGTTTGATTTTATACTTTTGTTTTGGTATCAGATAAGGGGTTGACATTTACAGTTTATTTCATCATACAGGCTAAAGGCACTGGTGGCTATCCCTAAGGTGCAGCCACGATTCGCTATAGCTATATGGAAGAAATACCCCACAATGAAATCTCTTTTAAGAGTTTACATGGATACAACAAAATCTGTGAGTCTTGCACATGAGAAAACATATGCTTTCTCCTTTCGATGCAAAATCTCACTGTATTTGTACTTAGAAAACTATATTTATTGCTGGCAAAATTCTGTAAAAATGAACTTAATTGCATATCCTGGACAGTACAATAAAGACTTGATGTTAAATTGTTCTTCTTTTTTACTATACTGAAGATTTCCATCCGCCAGTATTGTTTCCTTTGATGGAAGTAGATGGGTTTGGGTCGTCCAAGTTTAAGAACAAGGGTATCCTTTAAAGAACGTAAAGTTGCTTTTTCACCACCATTTGCTTGAAAGTGGATTAACGAGGCAGCTTTTTTTTCAGTATATCACTTGGAAGAATTTTACTTTAGCTACTGTTCATTTGTGGTCTGGTTTACAGAGCCTATCTGTGCATTCGTGTTTTCTCTAAGGCAGTAAGGTTAAGAGACTTCATGGTGTGCAGATATGAAAAGCTTATATGTAGTTCATGTTCAGGGTCTGCATGTGACACAACTTTTCAGTCTTATATTTTCAAGTGAATTTCAGTCTCTTTGCAGTCAACCAGTATTTTGCTTGATGTGGCAAAATTGTTGCATTTGTTGGTATAAATCTTGGATTAGAATCTGACCCAATTGATCAAACCTATACCATCACAAGGTGACAGGAAGCGATACAACTCTGTTTGTGTGTGTCTGTTTTCAGTTAATTATCTTGGTTATGCAAACCTTATTATCTTTTCAAAACTACCAGGTTCATGAGAAGGAATTTCTGCTCAAGGACTTAACCACAGAAGGCTTGCTCAGTGATGATAGGCGACTTGGTGAGGTTTGTTCTAAGAGAATCTACAGAATCCTTATGGCTCAATCCGGAAACATCAAGACAGATGATGTATCGAGGATCAGATATCCATCATGGGAACAGTTGAGGTCAGCAACTTCTGTATATCACGTGCTTTGAAATTTGAATCAACTCTATGTTCACGTCCTTTAACATCCATGGGCCATGGCCCCCCATTATGTACTGTAAAAATCCCGCAACGGCCCCTCGGAGACTCACTCAATGCCAACTCCTCTCTTCGCTAAGTTATGCTGGCTCGAAATCAATGAGACGATCTCATAAACATGCAAGTAACGTGATGCTAAGCATTAGAGCATAAACACATAGTATGGGACAGTCTTGTAAGACTAGAGCATACATCTCTGTGTGAGCGGCTATTGTACTAGCCGACATCTTGGCTTTGCAAAGTGAAGCATGTGTTATCCCCACCAACTGATCAAGCTAGAAGCAAGTACTAGTTTCTTCACACACTGCTGTGTGGTAATTTCTTGGAGACACAAGATTCAGAAAGCAGAGGACAGGCCGGCAGGTGACAACAACAGTTTTCATGGTAGTTAATATGTTGTGGACCCCCCTTGAGAATACAGTCTGGTTATACTAGTATTTGCTGAATAAAGAGAATGCTTTGAGCTTGAGTGGTGAGTAAGGGTCAACCATGTGACCTAGGAAATGACATTGTAGATTATTCGTTTCTACAGTTTCTACTTATTTTGTACATTAGGATTTTAAAGCCTGAAGCAAGCCACTATATAAAGGGATAGACTAGAGCACTAGAGGGGTGACTTAGCAGTATCAGGGTTGAAATGTGGTCTACGAATTCTTTAGTATAGATGAATTTACTCAGTGTACTTTTATGTTGTGACTCTGGCTATTTATTAAAAATTTAAATTAAAAAAAAAAAAAAAAAAAGTACAGGCTGGGATTCGTTGTAATATTGGTAGTAAAATATGTCTAGCGTTAGATTTATGATTTATGTATTTAGACGTTCATTGTATTTAAGAACTGTATGTACAAATTAGTTCCCAACTGTAATGAAGTAGTAGGACCACATGTAGGTCTTGAGTTCAATTTTTTCCACAGCACTAAAATAATGGAATATTTGATTAGGTAGCCAAGGCGGATGGGAGTTTGTAATTAAGAATGAAATTATATTATTTATTTCCTGTGTTAATGTCAAAGAAATCATGTCCCATACGCATAACTGAGAATTTAAGGAGTCCCTTTATAAGAAAACATCTCTGCCTACAAAATTTGGGGCTCTTTCAATTGGTTACGAAAAAACACCAGATATGATGGCCATTAGTTATGCAAGTTCTACATACGGTGTCTGATTATCGCCACTGTCCGTGATATGATGTCCCATTTAGTTTTGGCAAAGAAGTTATTGGAATGTGGTTTCAGTTTTATATATTAGTTTTATGATGAAATATAAATGAAATGAATTAATATATAAGGGGCTAATTTATCAAAAATAATAAAAGTTAAATAAGACATTTAATGATGGACATATTTTTTTAGTAAAATAAAACATTTTATGATGGACGTTGGGAGTATTTTGGAATGGCATGTGGAAATCACTCGATTGGAAAACGTAGGGAACATGGGAAAAAAGAGTTGAGAAAAAGATAGATGCCTGCTTTAAAAGTGGAGGGCTTGCACTCCCACTATTGTTGTCTCTATATTAAAAGCCCGATGGGCCCGAAACTCCTCCTAACCTAACCTTTCTGGGGCCCACCATCCCGAGTCACTAAACCACTATTCGTAATTTACTTCAGCCAACCAACCTTATCATACAACTCCTACTCACAATCGAGTACTTCTATGTTATTCATTTAAAATATTTTCAAGTTCGGGAGGAATTTGATAAACAATTCAATTATGTACAAATGTAGTTTGGCCATTTCATCATTTAGGGTAGACCTTATTATTCGTGGTTGTTTGATGGGGTGAGATCGCATTTTTTTACTGGTCGACCTTTCTTTCTATTTCGAGTCATAGTTGCTTCGACTTGGTAAAAGATTGAGACTTTCATCTCCAAGTTTAATTCAGATGTTGGTCCATTTTTTATTGTTTGCAAATGAGTAAATGAACAAATCGATTGTATTAAAAAAAAAAATAGAAAGATATGTGCAATTTTAAAGATGAGGGGATTGTGATTCATATCTTGGTCACTCGTCCTTATAAAAGAGATAAATATCATTGAACTACAATATTCGGGTGTGTATCATTTTCTTTATCACGGCTAAATGTGTTGAATGAAATATTACTTCAACATTCTCCAAACTAACAACTTGTTCATAATTTAGTTGCACACCGACATGCATGTATAACTATATATAAATATGTAATGATAATATAAATGATTTCCCTCAAACTATGATGTTAATAATATCGTATATCGTAGTGCTTGCACACACACACACATTTATATATAGTCTAAAGGTGATTATTACGCCAATGCGCTTCAATCCACTTAGTATGATAAAAAAAATCCGAATACTTCCCAAATAATATTTCAAGCATTTCATTTTATTACTATTTTTAATATCATGCGTGACGGCATAAAAATATATATAATATAATAAATAAATAAATAAATAAATAAATAAGATAGTAGACAATTAAGTGCAGTCCAAAGAGACGAGTAATGGCATACATGAATCTTGATAGAAATCTTTCATCTTCAAATCAAGGTCACACTCATGGCCCATGCAACCCACCCGCACTAACGTACGCATTTGTCTCGCCTGACCTGACCTGAACTCCATATATGCACTTTCTTCCTGTCCCAAACACTAAATCCTTTGCCTTGAGCTTTCCTCCCACACAAAAATTTCATGGAGAAGAGTAAATCGTTCCCTTATTACTCTTCTTCATATGCTGAAGCAAGATTCGACTTTGAAGATCGGGCCAAATCGTACAGCTTCAACGGGCCGCCCGACAACCCGGAGGTGAAGAGGAGGAAGAGGGTGGCTGGATACAATATGTATGCTGTCGAAGGTAAGCTTAAATCATCTCTCAGAAGCAGCTTTAAGTGGATCAAGAGCAAATTCACAGATAACTACTATGATTCATGAACTTCATTATTACAAGCCAAAGAGAAGGATATTCTTGATTTACTCTTTCTCATCGCGTGCGTATAGAGCTGTACGTTTGAGATGTTATATAAAATCTCAAGTTGTTGTGACGATGTGGTCTTTTCTTTCCTCCATTGTTGAGAATGGTAATGTTTTGTCATGAACCCTGCCACTTGTTCAGCTAGAATGAAGTGGGATTCTGTATATATCCTTTTCTCCTCCTGGCCTTTTACATCTTGTGATAATTCTATATGAATGAATGTGTTCTTGGCTTATCTCATGTCACGTCATATTACCACTAATATATGGCGTGTATTGATGAAATGGAATTATAGATGAAAGCACATAAAGAGTCGAAGAATTGTCCAAGGCAACCAAGATCATATTGATTGGTGGTTAAAAATTTGAAGTTGAGTAACAAAGATAGAGATCGAAGATGTACACATTTTTTGTTGGTTGCAAAAGGTAATCCAAAAGGCAGAGCAGAACCAGAAATTTTTTATTTGAATAGGGTAGAATCTTTTATACTGAAGTTCTCATCCAACAGAATATAGTGGTTTTTCTCAAAAAAGTCACCTTATACATACTCCCTCCGTCCTGTTATTCATGACATGTATTCATTTTTAAACCGTTTCATATAACATAAAATGTTTCCCTTTTAAAACACATTTACTACTCACACAATTTTAAATAGTATATATTTCTCTACCACTTTACATCACTTTTCAATTCTCCTAAATATGCGTACCAATGTATAATAAATAATGAAATGAAGGGAGTATTAAATATTCGAATGTATTAAATCTAAAAAAATCAACTCTTACAAAATAGGGTTGGTTGTTAACAAACTGGCCTCAAACTTTTTTAACAATCAATATCTTGTTTAATTGTCGTCCATGGGAACATTTTCAGATGTAAAAGAAAAAGTTAGCCTGATCTCATTAGATCAAAATAACCAGTTAGGCTTGCATAAAGTAACCACATCTTTTCCAGCTGGAGATTACCTGATAGAATCGACATAGGAAAAGAGGGATATCCAAGATTTTTGATCAGCAGCCTCAGTTCAATTGGATATATGCCGCTAAACACGATCATCATGACTAACACACGACACTTCCCATGACATATTTCAACATGAATTATAATAAAATAACGTATCGCCAAAGATTTGAAGTAAAACAGTAAAGATAACAAGTATTCAAGGGGCACATTTTTTCCCAAACACCTCGAGAAAATTATATACAAAAGCAAATAATTGAGTTAGTGTTTAATATCAAGAAATTGAATCCCATATGTCGTACAGTACAATTGATATAGCAGAAGAGTCTAGAACTGGATATTGACCTTGTTTAAGGAGTCTCTGACAGCTTGCCTCGTTGAGAAGCTCATCTTATTGTGCGAATCATATATACAGTATGTACCTTGAGTAAACAATTTTCCAAATAGAGAGAGAGAGAGAGAGACCATTCCTTAAAAACAGGAGCCAGTTTGAGGCTTTTCGGTTCTCAACCCAAGACGCATCTTGCCAATGAGTGTTGATCAAAAGGCAATGTGAAGCACCAGCTTTGCATTCGAAGCTTCTGTTACTCCAATTCAAGTCCGTGGCAACTTTCTCCGCTTGATTGCTATCTTGGAAAATAATACCTCATATATATAGAGATTAATATTGCCTCAACCAGCTCCAGCTGCATCCAGTAGCCAGTCGAAGGGTCATTCTACCAACATAAGAATGTATACTTTTTTAGTTTGTAGGCTTTACTTGTAAGAATGCATAATTAGTTAGTCTCAAGGCTCAAGCTATGAGAGAAGTTTAGTTGTTTAAGTAATTGACAAAGAGAGCGCGGCAACCTGATTGGTGCCTGAAAGGCCACAGTCTGCTATCCTCATCCAAGGTTCCTACAGGACAAGCCAAAAGATCCGTCTCCAGTCCTTGACGAGAAGAATCTTTGGGAAAAACCATTCCATTGATTGTCTACAATGAACAAAGATAATGTATGTTTATTATATCATCAGCCATAACATGACCTGCAACTCCAAATATACAAAGAGTAGAAGCTAGCTACTGCATCTCTCAATATGAATCTAAGAAGGCTTCAATTGATGCAAAAAAAAAAAAAGTTAATTTGTTTGAGCACACAGCTTTTATCAAGTTGGCAGAACCTTCCAGTTTTTTAAGGCATGTAAGTTGATCAAGCTATATTTCAGCAATTGATAGTAGTTCTCGTAAAATTATTATCAGCCACAATTTTTCATTGCTCGGACCAGAGAACCATTACCATTATCTAGTCTCAATATTTTGAATGGTTTGATTATGTTCAGCATTAAGTTGCTTTTGTACCTTTAGACTTATACATATGCGTGAAACTAATAGTGTAGTTACAATTAACTTATCAAGGAATGAGTGCCAGACAAACCTTAGCAGCCCTTGGAATCTGGGATTGGTTTGTGCTTGTAAAATTGCTGCATCCACCAGAACCAACTCTTGCATTTGAAGTTGTGATGTCTCTATTTGATTGAAGCTTCTGAATGGGAAAAGCATGGCATGTCTCTTCAGCATCTAAAATGGACAAATTTGGCTCATGCATTGATAGTTTTGGCTTTTGGGAAGGTGCATATAATTGGGTAGCATTTAGAGAATCTAAGGCTCGAGCAGGTGCAAGAGGCTCCAAGCTTGATTTGCTCTCTTTTAATTCCACCTTACTACCTATCTTGGCCTGCAAGGATGCCTCAGATAACAAGCCTCTAATGCTTAAGGTAGTAAAATTATCATCCCATGGAGATTGGAGTGGTGCATGACCTGCTTCTGCTGATTGTGCATCCGACCTTTTCAATTTCGCAAGTAATGATGCTTCAGAAAATAATCCTCCAATGCTTATATCGCTGGATCCCAAAAAAAGAGGTTGCAAGGAAGATTCATTTTCCAGTTTCATACTTGGACATCTCATCTTACCCAAGAAAGAATCTTCATAGAGCAGATCACGAATGCTCATGTCAGATGTTAGTGCAATTGGCTGCACACCAGATCTGCTTACAGAGCTGGGATATGGTCCATTAATTTTCCCCTGCAATGATATTTCAGATAGGAGGCTTCCAATGCTCAAGATGGTCATATTGTCATCCCAGGGTACACTAGGGCCAACTGGATCAGCCTCAGTCATCACTTTATCATCCTAACAAGAAAAAATACAGACATTGATGACCTAATAATCTCTGTAACAAGGATCATCAACTAGCCTAGAAAGTATCCATCTGTCAGAACTTCAACAAATATGACTAAATGCAAATTCAGTACAATTTGAGATGCAAGGCTGGAAGTATAAACATGATCAATAGACTCAATAATAGGCATAGCCATATAGAAGATATTCAAACAATTTTTCGAGATATATGGCCACAGTCAATCTTCATCCTATTCGTACAACTTTCTAATTGAACAAATTCAGATTCCATTTACTTCATGTAATTCATTAACATTCATCCAATTAGATAAGCAATTTCAAACCCCATAAAACTTCCTTCAATATTTTACCCAGGTCAAGACACTGTTCCAATTCAGCAAAGAGTTAAGCTAATTCCTACATGTTCCACTTTCTATCAATCTTCATCAAAAACAATATACATGTTGCCTATTTTTATCATCAAAAGCTCCATTATTAGAACAAATAGATGCCAGCAGGCAAAAAATTGTGAATAGATGGACCTGAAAATTACCACCAAACCAGTAGGTGCATCTGAAGCTTTTAGCTCATTCACATCTGAACACAAAGTTTCATCAGCATTTCCTTGTATTTTAATGACTTCACAAGATTCATTTGTTTGTTCCTCTTGGTGATTTGGGATCGCCAAAATTCTGGGCGAACCCTTCTTGTCCTCAGAGCCTGTATGAGCCTCTAGAAGACTAGAATTACAAAGTCTGCCAAACATCTCAGGCTGATGATTGGACAACCAGCCATACCTAAAAATCAAAACAATAAAGTTGAATATTCAAACTCCAGGTGAAGCTTTCTACAAAGCAAAATTGACTGGCTTCAGACCTTAGGCGGAAAATGGAAGGACTCCCCACATCAATATACACCTCCCATACACTGAAGGCACTATCATTCAAACTCCATCTTCTGCATGATGCCAACTGTTGCAACTTTGTGTTGTAGGGAAAAAGCACGAGTTGACCTGTCACTGCACTTGAAGAGCTCCACTTAGCAGTCAGGTGCCTAACAACTGATGATATCCTCTTCCGAGCACTTAGAGTGAGCTCTAAAAATGGATTGTGGCCATCCTGTAATAAACCAACAATGCAATGCATTTTCTCATCCAATTGTCTAACTTCTTTATGAGGGTGGGGCAGTCGGGCAGAGGAAAGTTTTCATACCTTCTCTAATCCGAGGCGAGTTTGTTCATTTATTGGGAATAGCTGCAGCTTAATTTTTCTGGATGGAATCTGCAGTTGAATTGGAGGACCCAAATGTGGCATCATTATACTTTCTGCAGTAGATAAGCATTAATATGAGAGCCTTTAATCATAAAAAAACGGACTAAACAAGATAACAGACAAGGTTCCAATATAATCTCTAGATTTTAACGAAACAAGGTTCATAAACATAAGAAAGCCTAACTGAAATAAATAATACCTCAGTGTCAGAAAATAGTGCACACTTCTTAACTTTATAATTTTGGATACTTTTCATTTATACTTATCCTCATTTTGCACACCTATTTATAACAAAACCAAACATGGTCCACCATTCATCATTTACACTAACTAATATACAAAAAAAAAAAAAAGAAAAAGAAAGTGGGGTCCTTTCTCAACTCAAAAAATACACTACCTAACTTTTATTAAAACCCGTATCACACCAAAGTGTGAACTATTTTCTGGGACGGAAGGAGTACAATATTTTGTTGTTTCACCTGAGAAGTGCAAGATTAATTTGCAAGAAATAAGACAGGATGAAAAACAGCAGCTGCTGTCCATGCCATGTAAAATACTAATTTTAGTTTTATCCAGTTGCCTAACCTAGAGAGCTCTGAGGCCCCTGACCAGTCCCATTTGCAGGTTTCTTTGTATTAGCACCCATGCATTCATCCTGGTTTCTATTGATATCACCTCTCTTTCTCTTTTGTTGTCTATATGACTTCATGGAAGATTATCTGCAAATGAAATCAGTTGTTTGAGAATAAAAGTAGACAGGCTGCAAATTTCTCGTCTTTCACTGCAAAGACACCACAAGGTTAGCTCCAAATTATCTCGGATTTATTCATACATTATCAGATATCTCAAGCGTGTATGCAAAAAAACATCTAAAAAGTAAATCAATCAAACATGGCGCGCAGACAGCAGCAGCAGCTACACCACTATTATTGCTACACAGAAGTAACTACCAAACAATAAATCATACTATTCCAGTTGCTTGCAATTGAGTTGGCAATACGATTATAATGTTTATCATAATCCCACAAAAAAAGGGGAGCTATAAGAAACTCTTTCATATTCACTCTGGAAGCAGAACATTGACAAACTTATAGACGCGTACCACTTAGAAGCAGTAGCTGTAAATATAATTTGGTCAACAGTTATGCCGGCGGATGGCAGTTTATAGGTCCGCCATAAAAACAACAGATGATTGCTACAAAATTCGCAAACATAGAGTTACGCGTGAAGGTATGTACCGCGATTTTGTTCGGTAGTAGCAGGCGTAGATCTGGCTGAGCTGAGATGTGCGTGAAAATCGGCGGTGGCGGGAATAATTTGGATGTGGATCGCAGCGTTAATTTTTGGTGCCCCAATTTGAATTTTAATGGAAAGAGGGATTCCTTGGAAATGAGACCCAATGCCACCCCTGCCATCTCAGCATTCCTTGCTTTTATTATCTCATTTCCTTTTCACTTTTCCTTCTCCCCTTTCTTAATTATTGGCAAATAAACTGACCAATGGATGTGCATCATTTAAATTCCACTGTCCTTTTGGCTTGAAATTGAACCATCCGTTTCCATCTTGAACTGTAAAAGTTTCTTCAAACTGAACTGGAACCCGCATATTTATTCTACTGATTCGACTTCGATTTCAGAATTTTTAGAATCGTAACCGGCAATTAATTGTTGGTTTCGGCCCAGAATCGAAAAAAAATCAGAAAAAATCATGGAAAAATCAATGAAAAACCATCAGATTTAAACCGAAATCGGAACCGACAGTTGTTGAACTAATAAATAATATCAAAGCAAAGATGGGATACTTTTCAATTGGGAGTTGTTTTTTTTTTAAATTGACATTTGTATCTTAATTGATAATTTTTGTAAAAAGGGAAAAAAGGATACTAAGCTACAATAATGGTGATGAAGATTGAAATGAAGTAATCAGTAGTAGTCCAAAGAACATTGTCTGGTTGGATTAATAATGAGCATGGGGTGGAGAGTGGAGAGTATCATGTCATGAGAAATGTAAGAAATAACTCTGATGCGTAGAGACTATGGAATTGTAATTAGATAAAATCAATCATTAAATGTAACACTCTAATTGAAGTTCAAGAATTGTAAACATATGTGATGGGCAGGACGATCACTTCATGATGTTTCTAAATATATGTAGTCATGGATGAAAATGCAAACCTAAATTTGTAAACCAAAATTTATTTTTAAAGAATTATTGCAAAATTTGTGTACATTCAAATGTTGGGTAATTATATTTGTTTAGGATTCACTTATTTGCAGTTCAAATTTATTAATAATTAATTAAAGAGCGGTCTTTCTATTACTTTTTTTGGAGGATTAAACTAAAATTAAAGTGAAATCAAGACTATAACAACGTTCTGATAGAATCAATGTAATTTATCAGCCACATTTTCCACATAGAATTCCAACACTTAATGTTATTCTCCAATTTTTTTTGGATTTTGATCCAATTTCTGATTTGAAGCAAGTCATAAGAAACACGTATTTAATTCATAATTATCAAAGGCTTGTATATATTCCTTTCAAGAATTAATTCCAATTTAAATCTCAATTTTATAGAAATTTTGCAAATCAAGCCCAAATTTTAAAATGTTGCAATAATTTCCAAACACTAGCAAACTTGACCTCCTAAATTTGTGCATGAATTTAGAGTTTGGGTCTTACCAAAACTCAATATTGAGGGAGGGCTTTCAAGCTCATTAGGTTGTCCTTCCATGCGCCCATGCATTAAATTTTGTCATTAGATGTGGGGAACTATTACTTGACCCATTGAGAAACTCTAATTCTGTCACGCCACCTCTTAGTTTCGACTATTCATTTATTGGGTAATGTTTAAATTTCATCTTCAAATTCATAAAAAAGTGAAGGGATAAAATTGTTGCAAATTAGAAGGTCAAGGTAAAGACATTATTGCAATGTTTTAAAATTTTAATTTAATTTGCAAGAATGACGTGATAGGATATGACCCAACTACTAGGCCCAAGCAGCAGGCCCGATATAAAAGGGCCTCGATATAAAGCTCGACCTACGTAAGTTCGGCCCAGGCAAGGAAGACTCCTTCATCGACTACAACTCAAACTCCAACAGAGAGTAGAAGACTCGGAGGTCTACCATAAAAGATGGAGATAAGCTCAAAAAAATCAGGATAGGAATAGACTTATTAAGGTCGAATCCTTATAGATTTCTGATAAGGTTGAATTTCAAGTGAGCATCTATAAATAGGGGCTAGAATAGAAAAGGTAGGGGGATAACAATCTTGTAATCAAGAATTGCATTTATTCAATAAAGATCCTAACATTCTGCTCCGTGGACGTATATCTATCTTAATAGATCGAAACACGTTACTTTCTTGTGTTCTTTACAATCTCGTTACGTTCAATTAATACCCTACGAAAATAAGATCGATCATTGTCGCCGTCTGTGGGAAACTTTTTAATTGTGCTTCCGATCAAAGTTTTCTGGGGAATTAACAATCATGACGAGAATCACGCGATCAATTACATCCAGAGCGGTGGATGGCAACAACAATAAGGATGCAGGAGCTCGGCGATCTGGGAAAGAGCCGACCCCCGAGGGAGTCCTTCAAGAGCTGGATGAGCATGGCAACACAATCATACCGAAAGAGGAGGAAGATGACCAAACCAGCAAAGGAGGGGATGAGCCACTATTTACACAGCAAAACCTTGACGATCCTGTTAAAGGTTTCCTTGAGGAAAACCAGGAGAGCTTTCTCCGATTTCTCAGCCGAGGCTGAGCTCAGTCTAACGATGAAGAGTACGTTGCCTCGTCCAAATCACGACGACCCAACGCTTCAGTGTTCAAATACTGAGCACACATAACGTGAAAAATACCTCTACACGAGCTGGTTCCCAAGCCAATCGTGCAAGGGATGAACATCGTGAGGTGCCAAGAAGGGTCGGTCCACGTCGGCATCGTTCTATGTCAGATGACGAGCAGGACTTCGGCTTAGGAGGGTTCGACGGATACGGGAGGATCATTACCCCGTTTTCTAATAAAATACTTCACACTCCCGACCTGCCACTTCGGCAAGTGCTAACAAAGCCAGAAGCTTTGGGAAGAATTGCAAAATGGGCGATCGAATTGGGCGAACATACTATCTCTTTCTGCCCTCGTCAAGCTATTAAAGGACAAGCTTTAGCAGATTTCCTAGTGGAGGCCAAATTCATAGATAAGCCGAAGCCAACCGAACCTGCCTCGAGCAAGGCCGATGCTGAACCCACAAAGGAGGCACCCAAGGATTGCTGGCAGATGTATGTGGACGGGGCTTCGGGCAAAACGAGAAGCGGAGCTGGCATCTTACTCATAGGATCGGACGGGCACAAAATCACATATCAACTTCGGTTTGCATTCGCAACTACTAACAACGAAGTCGAATACGAAGACCTCATCTCTGGACTCCGCCTAGCTAAGAGCCTCAAAGTACCAGCTGTGCAAGTTTACAGTGATTCTCAAGTCATAGTAAACCAGATGTTAGGAACGTACGAGGCCAAAAGCGAACGGATGAGGAAATACCTCGAAAAAGCCAAAAGCTTGCAACAGTCCTTCTCGTATTTCCAGCTGAATCGTATTCCAAGGGGGCAGAATGGCCGAGCTGACGCCTTAAGCAAATTGGCGTCAACATCAAACTCACTCGCAGAAGAAGTTCATCACAGAAGCATAGACGAAGCCGAGGTCAACCTAGTCACAGACGAGCCTAATTGGATGACCCTCCTCCAAACTTACTTGGAAAAGGGCAAACTACCTAACGACAAGCTCGAAGCTAGGAAAATCTTGAGCAAATCTTGCGATATGTTCTTGAACAAAGGGTTTTATACAGAAAGTCATAGCTTCAACCTCTCCTGAGGTGTATAGGACCGGAGCAAGCAGATTACGTACTATGAGAAGTACATGAATGATCATGCGAAAGCCACATCGGAGCTCGTGCATTGTCAAAGAAAATCATGCGATGGGGATACTACTGGCCCATAGTGATCCAAGACTCAATGGACCTCGTAAAGAAATGTCCAAAGTGTCAGATTCATGGGATCGTGCCAAAACTACCTCAGACTGACCTCGCTAGCATGCAAAGCCCCTGGCCATTCATGCAGTGGGAAATTGATATCGTGGGTCCCCTCAATAAAGCTCCAGGCCAATTTCAGTTCTTAATTGTGGCCATTGACTACTTTACAAAATGGGTAGAAGCCGAACCCTTAGTGAAAATCACAAGCAAGAACGCCCTCAACTTCGTATGGAAGAATATTGTGTGTCACTTCGGCATACCTCATATCCTCGTCTCGGATAATGGGACACAATTCACAGACAAAGTGTTCAAGAAATGGTGACAAGAGCTTCAAATCCGACAGAAGTTAACCTCGGTAGCCCACCCTCAAGCAAATGGCCAAACCGAAGTCACCAACAGAACAATAGTGCGAGGACTCAAGGCTCGTCTTGACCGAGCCAAGGGCGACTGGATGGCAAACTTACCCCAAGTCTTATGGTCATACCGCACACCTTCTCGAACTTCGAATGGAGAAACACCATACGACTTGGTGTATGGAACCGAAGTAGTGATCTCGGTAGAAATCGGGATGCCGAGCCCGCGTACTATAAATTTCTCAGCTAAAATCAACGAGGATAATCTTCTAACTGACTTGGATTTATTGGAAGAAAAGAGAGACCTCGCCTACATAAGGAAAGCTCGGTACAATCAACAAGTGGCTCGGTATTACGACCAACGAGTCAAGTCTCGACAATTCCAAGTAGGCGACCTCGTCTTTCGAAACAACGAAGTCAGTAAAGGTGAAAGGCTCGGCAAGCTAGAAGCCATATGGGAAGGACCGTACCGAGTTGAAGAAGTCCTCGGCAAAGGGTCATATACGCTCGCCCACTTATCTGGTCAGCAAGTACCTCGTACGTGGCACATCACCCATCTCAAAAGATATTTTGGTTAAGTAGACAAAGTGTCATTCATTTAGAGTATTTATTTGGGTCATAGGTCTCATAAGGTTGCATGTTACGTCATCTATTTAGGTTCTTTTGTTTTCTTTTCTAACAATAAAACATTTTTTTTTCGAGTACGTTATATCTTTTTTGTGATAAAATACCCTCAAAGGAATGGTAACATACCATCCCGAGGACGATCTAATACCCTCACAAGGATCCCGAGGATGATCTAAACTCAAGGATGGTAAAATAACTTCTCGAGGACGATATAATACCCTCTCGAGGATGATATAATACCCATTTCGAGTACGATACGAACCCCAAAATTGGGGTAAACTACAAATCCGCATAAGGGGACCATCCCTATCGACACTTCTCGACAAATAAGGAACCCATAATACTGTCTCAAGGACGGTAAGTACCTCCCGAGGATGAAGTAATACCCTCTCAAGGATGGTGAATACCTCCCGAGGACGATGTACTACCCTCACAAGGACGGTAAAATACCCTCTCGAGGACGAACTGCCTCCGCTTTGTACGAAGATGAACTACCTTCGCTCAGCAAGGACGAACTAACTTCGTTTTATACGAAGGTCAATGTTGCGGAAGGCGCTAGGCGTTAGTCGGGCGGCCGAGGGGGGCCTAGCGCCTGGGGGGCCTAGGCGGATTCTAGGCGGTTTTTATTTAATTATTTTATATATTTTTAATAAATATAAAAAAA
>JAYDZE010147572.1:0-22524 GCA_034509125.1 Monilaria moniliformis
ATCACCGCCAGGTTTCTTCTTTCCTTTACTGCTGTAAGACTCTGATGATTGAACATAAACACGCTCTTTCTCTTCCGGAACTGTCCTGCCATCATCTTCGTCCTTGTCATCCACCTCCACAAAGTGGCCTGACAGCTTAAGGGCAGCATCATGGAAGGCATGCCCTGCTGGTTCTCGATGCACCTTAATCGGAAGACTATTTGAGCAAACTATGATTGGTTCACCATCCACAATTTCCTCAGAGTATGTAATCAAAAGCATGCTTTTCCGAGAAGCTATATCCATCACTATCCACATAAAATATATCCAGAATAAGCTACGATTGCATCTAACTAGAGAAAAACCACAGCTAATAAGCAGGACAGCCAAAAAACAATTTAATTTAAAGCTGAAAAAAACTCCAGAACACGAAATACACGCCGCACACCGACATAACAAATAAAACCAGCAAGTTTAAATCAAAGCATTCAGCTTAATTCGACGATCCAACGATTCAACAGAGGACTCATAAACAAGCACAATATATTTCTCTTTAGAGAAAAATAACGAGGCAAAAACAAAACATACATGCGGTAATCGATAATCTGCAACGAGCGCTCCAAGCATGAAGTAATCCGCCCTCGCCGTTGCCTTTGACGTTGCCGCCGTTGCCGGCGCCGCCACAGCCGCCGGGAGTATGGATAGAAGGAGAGCTAGGGTTTGTGTAATTGTTATGCAACGAGGCAAAGCAAACAGACAGGAGAGAGATTTGAAAGAGAGGCCAATTGGCTCTTATACACGGCGCCGCCAGTTGGACTCTTATTGGGCCCAAAATAGAATGGGCCTTCGGGTCTAAGATTAGTCATTAACTCTATTTTTTTAATTCTTTGTTTTATTTTTTTGTTTGTTGTCTTTTTCAATTGGTCAGGCCTTCATAAATCTTCCTTTCACTTTGTTTGGAGATGGGAATAAAAGAATAAAAGTGGCCAAATCTAGTTCCATGAAAAAACATTTAAATTATTTATATCCATAATTGATAAAGAAATTGCATTTTTCCACCAACAAAACCCTCATTTAAATTGATACAGAGACAACCATCTTTTTTAAGGGTTAATTGCATACAATACTGTATGCAATTAGATTTTCAAATCATACCATAAAAAGCATATAACCTTTATAATATATGGTTACCAGCAATCGACTGAATCCAAACTAATTCAGTTGCCAAAAAATCATGTACTAATAGGCCAACCACCTTACAAGACGTTGCAATCTTTAATGTATCACGACTAGTCGGCTTATATTTTTCCACAACAATGTGGTCTATATCAACTTTTATTGATCAAATATATAACAATATTGTAAAATATACCAAGAAAAATGCAATATTATCATATATATATATATAATTACCCAATTATTAATTCTTTCTGTCATTGAAATTAAGTGCAAAAATAGATGAAATTGATAATGAGTACAAGAATTTAAATTTCATAAAAAAAAATCATTTCACATATAAAATATAAAGTATGCAGACATGAAAGTATGCAGACAACTAGAGACGACAAAAAGTATCAAAACCCTAATTTTCATATGAAAGATTGCAGCCATGGGCTTAATTTAGGGTTAATTTTGTAGTTTATGGTCCGAATTTTGGAGTCATTTGTAAAAATAGTATAAATTTTAAAATTACAAAACAAAATAGTCTTAACTTTCATAAAAATTGTAAAAATAGCCAAAATTTAAAATATACAAAAAATGGCCAGAATTTTCATGAAGTTGTAAAAATGACATGAATTATAAAAAATATAAAAATACATATATGAGCAACAAAGATTGGAATATTAAAATTTGAGTAATTTTTACAATTTTCATGAAAATTTTGGCCACTTTTTGTATTATTTTAAGTTCAGGCCATTTTTATGATTCTTACGAAAGTTCCGGCTATTTTTTATATTTCTAAAGTTCATACTATTTTTACAAATATCTCAAAAATTCAAGCCATAAACTATAATTAATCCCCAATTATATGCACTCTCTAGTTATACTAGACTTGCAATAACAATATGATGTTTTCCATTATAGTTATACCCTGCTCGATTTTCTCGGCGCTTCCTTTCATCCAAAAAAGAAAACACGAAATCAAAATTCATAACATAAAAATTCCCTTACCATAATATCATGGTACAACCGATACGATATATTGATAAAACGATCGTGGGAATAAAGAAGAAGGGAAGAAGAAACCATGCAAGCTGTGCGAAGAAGAGAAAGGAAGCAAAAGGAGGAAAGATAAAGACGTCAGGTGAAGTAGTTAAAAGCGGTTAATTCCACACGTAAGGCAGCTGTAGATTGTTTTAGCTCAGTTTTGATATTCCGGCGATCTCTTGAACTGTTGCATCATTCTTGTTGTAATCACTTCTTCCATTGATATATACATCTTTGCTCCCTAGATATAAACTTACTATATGTGATTATCTGATCAATAAACTGTCTAGTATGGCAATTGAAAAGCCACCAAAACGTCAAGTTCCGAGTGTTGGTTGAGTGTTGAGAGCCAGACAAGAAAAAGAAGAGGAATAGATGTACATATGTCAATGAGTCAAGCAACATCACATATTTCACATTCCCGTTGAGTTGTAGTTAATGAATCATTAAAGCATCACAGGATTGTAATCAATGAAAAGCAGTATAAGAATAGGAATCATAACATCAGTGCTCAAGAAAGAGACCATATTTAAGATTCCATTGTGGGGTATTGTATACCAGGAAGTGAAAATAGCTGTAAAAGGGTCCCATCATCATCTTGGAAAAAGATTATGTAAATGAGCTTGAAAAAGATTATGTCAGTGCGAGGCTTGACATAATAATGAATAAATCTGCTAAATTTGAATGGAATAAGCCACGGAAGCTGGATAATCATACATAAAGTAAATACTGCAGTTCCTTAAAAATTTATATCGAAAGAAATGAAACCTACTTCTCCATCCAACGACGAAGTCGAGGTCCATAGAGAGTTGGCCTAAGCTCCCAACCATGAATGCTTTCAAGAATAAAAGCCTTCCCTGGAAAAATAGACAATAATAAAGCTGACACTCCATTTATAAATCTTACAATATTGTGCAGAGATTCAATAGGGCAAAGAATTAAGATTGTAACATGCCCGGTGTATCATAATGTCTTTCATACATATCACACAGTTTAAATAATAAACAATCCCATAATTTAAATATTATAAATTTACAATACATTTGTCCATAAAAAAAAAAAAAATTCAAAAGTCAATATCTTGCCACTAGACATTGTTGATGTTATATAACTTATTGTATCTCGTGGCAAATTATTAGCTCTTGCATTTCTCCTACTTTCATAAGAATCTAACTTAATATTAAAACTAACCCAACAGTGATAAGAGGACAATCGTATAATACAAAAACTGTAATTTCTAGGCACGACGATGGGTTGGCACATGCAAAGGTAGATGTTGACGCTCATGGTGTTGTGTTGCACGACCCATGAGCCTCAACCTCTACCGATGCATGTGCCGACCCGTCTTTGTGCATAGAAATCACAGACTTCCGTATTATACAATCAATTGTCTTCCTATCGCAATTGGTTTAGTCTGTTTTTTATGGATAAACTAAGGATCATTGGTCACCTATAGACCCGAGCGACTAAGAATCCACCTAAAGCGAAAATTGAACCAAGTGTGTCAGAAGGGGAACATAATATGCAGAAATCGGTGATATCTAAACACAAAGACGGATTGACATATGCAACAGTGGGGGCTGACCCTCATGGTGTCGTGCTGCACGAGGCCATGAGCTTCAACCTCCAACATTGTAAATGTCAACTCGTCCTTGTGTTTAAAAATCACTAGCTTCTGCATTGTATGCCCCCATTATGATCAATGATCATTTTGACAAGTTTAGTAGAGAATGCGCAACCCAGGAACTTGATCTGTGGTAGACCCGAGACAATAATCACGTGCACAACTTGGAAGAAATTGGAGTAGAACTTTCACAATTTGGGAGAAATTGAAGTAGAACTTTCACAACTTGAGATAAATTAAAGTAAAAGAAAGAAAGAGTTCCTGTTAATACAAGAGTTGTGTGTTGAGACTTAGAGAGTTGAAAGAAATGAAAGAACTGAGAATTATATATTAGATTGGGAGAGTGTGTGTGATTTGAGAATTAAGAATGAGGTGGTTTTTATAAATGATAACTGGATGAAATTATGATAAAAAGATCACGTAAACTAGCGGTTTTCGGCAGGAAACAGCCGTTTCTACAAAGTATTAGAGTTTTATGTCGGTAATCCGCTCTTTTTATGCTGAAAACAATTATTTTTTGTCGAAAAATCTGCGATTTTCCTTTGAAAAGTTGTCATACGCTTGCCACTAAGAAAACAGGCGGTTCGAAATTGGCGATTAACTGCTAGATATGGTTCCAATATATATGGAACCTGAATCGGATATGCCAATTCCAGTTGAATTGAAAAGCGCCGGTTACGGTTTGAAAATGGAAACCGTGCGGTTAAAACCAAACATTACTAGAGAGAGTGTGAGAGTGAGCAGCCATCTGGTGGATCCCCCTCACTTTTTGGCTGAATTTAATTAATTTTGTTCTTCTTTTTTCAGTTGATTTCATATGGTTCTTCTTTTTCTTTTCTTTTTGTTTTATGTTTTGCTCTTCAATCTTGATCCTTTATAGTCTTTTTTTCGTTTGTAGACTTTTTTTTGTGTATAGTAGTATTATCTTTTTTAATATTATCAATGTTTGAATTGTATTGTTTTCAATTTTGGGCAAGATTACATTAATTTTTAATTAATTATTATTATTTAAAAAATATTCATATAATTAAATTTATTTTATTAAGTCAATTTTAATAACAAAAATTTAAATACATAAATTATATATTTATTTATTTGTTGAAAATTAATATTATGACAATGAGGTTCATTAATTAAATAGTTAAAAGTAATATAATGTTATAATAAAGAAAATTTGGAAAAAGTTGAAATTGTAATAATTGTTAATGTGGTATTGATGTTGCACCATTATAAGATAACACTATTATGGATGTTCTTAGCAGTGCCGGTGAGTAATAGGAAAGCAGTGAATTAAATTAAATAGATGGTGACCCAATAGCTACATAGGAAAATGGCAAGTCAATCTTTTCCCGAGATGATAATGAAAATTTGATTATGCCAAAATGTAAATGGAACCTTAATAACTTCATAACTTCTCTATTTCATCTTATAAAGGATACACTTTATGTTGCGTTTTCTTTTTCTTTGATGGAATTATGTATCGTTTAATTAAAAGACCTCTACCAGAGAAAATACTCATGAGATTACATAATTAATTAAATTAGATTGTGACAAAAATTTTAAAGATCTGTTTGGTATCACAGAATTGAGGGTTTTGATTTGAAATTTGAGCTTTCAATTCTTCATTGTTTGATACTATAAAAATATTTGGATTTGGAATTGAATTCAATTTCAAATCTACATAATTCCACAATTTGAATTCTATAACTAAAGTAAAGATTTGAAAATCCAAATAAATATAAAATTGAGTACGTCTTTAACACATACTACACACACAACACACATTACATACTGCACATATACACATCTACACTGCACACAATACACACACTACACACACATATACACTGCATACAATACAAACACTACACACACAACACACATGACAAAATCGCACACACAACACACATGACAAAATCGCACACACAATACACACATTGTACGCAATACACACACTGCACACATGCACACACACGACACATAAAAACACACACAGCACACACGACAACATGACACACACAAATACACAATACACACACTGCACAGACACACAACACACACAAAACATACACTTGCACATACAACTCAAAATATATAGAAAAATAATATAGAATTATATATTATATATAAATAAATAATATTCAATTAAATATCAATTTCAAATATTATTTAATTTTTAATTTACCAATCAAAAAAATTAAAATCAAATTAAAATATTATAATTTTAAATTCAATTTTCATATGATTATAATTTTAAATCAAATCAAAATTATTTTACAAAAGGCACCTTAAAACAAAATGACTGTAATAATCAAATATGGAGGGCTAGGATTGTACCATGCGAGACGCGATAGCCCAAGCTACTATATAAATTAAATTGCGGCGCAAAATTAATTCACTGGCATCTAATTTTCAAATTGAAGTACTCCATAGGTCTCGACTATACAATTGATCACACGTGGACTCTATATTAAACAAGAATTTCAACAGCTAGTTTTTGCCTCCAATTTTTTTGCTCCATCTTACCGAAAATTCAATTACTCTTTCAATTCTAATGACTATATTTACATACCGTTTTTGTATATCCTTTTCTTACTTTTATTTTTAAAATTGTATAATTTGACTAATCATTAAATACTCAATATGTATGTTAAAAATTAAAAATCAACACACGAACTTTAATTTAATATATATTATGTGAAAATTTGATTTTAAATAAAAAATTATAAAAATTAGAAGTATCAAACTAAAACTTTTTTTTTTATCTCTCCTCTCTCTTAATCTTTTCTTATATGATATATTTTATCTATTGTTTTTTTTTTGCAGTTTAAATTGTTTTATGGATCTAGAAAAAGATATTTTAATGTATGACAAAAATATTGTTTGACAATTTTTTTATATTTATATTCACAGATAAATGTGTATTATTATAGATTACTATACTAATAATATGTTTTAAGAATAACGTATCAATAAGATATATTGAAATAAAAATATATTATTATAAGAAAATGTGTATTACGAATTTCAGTCAAAACCTTGGAAAAGAGTTACAACAATATATTTCTATTTTTACATCTTTTTAATATATATCTACAAATTTATCAAATTAATTTTGGTTAGCTTTTTTCAAAAGTTTATATTTATATATTAAATTTATATATTTATATAGTAAATATATGTTATCTAATCTATTCCTTTATTCATTATGTTTTCTAATCTATTCTATCTTAAGAAATAGATATTTCAACGAGATTGATAAATGCATAATTCACTATCTAAATTTTCTGGACGAAAAAAATACAAGATGAACTTATGTGAATTTTGACTATATTAATTTAATTTAATTCTATATTTTTATTTACTTTTGTTCTTGTGTTTCTTAAAGGGAAAATAATCTCACATCAGGTTTTGAGTTTTCTAGTTATAAAAGTTTTTTATGCAATTAAGATGAATAAAAATATATTGGTTCATTTTATAACTCTTTAATTTTAAAATAAAAATTTTAAAAGTGAAATTTGTATTAGTTTTGATATAAATTTATAGATGAATAATTAGTTATATATATTAAAATAAAATTTTGAAGGTGATTTTCTAATTATGTTGTGTACGAAAACTGTTTATTTATTAATTTATTATTTGCCTAATACTCTGTTATAATAATATAAATATTTTTCGGTTAATGATAAATATATTTTTAACACATTTAAAATTATGTTTAATCAATTTTTATAAAATTTGAAATTTGGTATATATTTAAATTAATATGTTTGTGGGAGAAATTGAGGCAAAATCTTTTGGATAAATATCAATTATTGTCTCAATGCTTACTACTGACAATAGATATGTCCCAACGTAAATATAATAGTAAAAAAATATCCAACGTTTATGAAAATTCATGTTTGTTTTTGATAAAAAAAATTATGGCACCTGAATGATGATATAGCATGCTGGAAATTCATGTATGACATTTCTTACATGTCCACAATATATGACACGGAGTTCTTTTATAAAAATTGTGTAATTTGAAAATTTCATTTACACTCGATAATCAAGGTATGAGGCTCTGAAGATGACCGTATTGGGAGTACGATGATTGCGACATATAGTGTGGGGTGTAAGAAGTGTCACATGTGAACTCCGACGTGTCACATCATTATCCAGGCATCAGAAATTTTTTGTTCGAACACAAATTTGAATTTTCAAAAACGCTGGTTACTCTTCTGCAATCATGCTTACATAGGACATATTTATTATCGGTGGCAAATGTTGAGACAATAAGCGATATTTTTCCAAATCTTTATATGCTATATTCTACGTAAAAATGTAAGAGAATTGAAGTCACATAAATATAAAACATATAAATACAATATCCATCTATTATTTTTTTTATAGTTAAATATAAATTTACTTTGTGTTCATCTTAATATTATAAAATGTTTAATTAATTTGAAAATTGAAATTATCATTACACCTTATAAATATACTTCATCCATCCACAATCTTTTTGCCATCTTTTGACTGTTACGAGTTCTAATAATTTTATTGACTTAGTTGGTAGAAAGTATTGTGAGTGGAATTATGATCCTACTTATTTGGTTGAACGTGTTGTGAGTGAGTTTTATGGTGGCCCCAATAATGACGTATATTTTAAATAGTTGGACAAAGAAGGTTTTAAACTTAGATATATATTACTTACAATTGATTAATATATCAAATAGATTGTAGAAGGAAGGAGTATGAGGTTTTAAATATCACGTCTATACATTGAACAAATGAGTTTAAGAAATACACGCATCATCATAATGTGAAAAATATAAAACACATGCGAGATTTGAATCTAAAACATCTCGTTAAAAAGTGTATTGTAATATTTTACCTTTACGGCTTGCTTAGGCCTGATAGACCTCACCAAAGTAATGAAGATGGCTGAAGTTTTCTTCTACATTTGGTCGTGTACTCATTATATTTCAACATTATCAATATGTGAAATATTTAATACTACGTCGGAATATTATTCCACGGCGAATAACAATACAATACTCAATATAGAGGCGAAAAATTAAATACAATTTTTATATAACTTAATAAAATATAATAGTAGTCATTAATCAAAAGATACAAATTCTAACCACTCTTACCAATTTGCCTCTTGTAATTTGAAATTACAAAAATAGTTCAAAATTCTTGTTTAGGCAAAAATTAAAGGTTTACGAATTGATCAACTTTGCATGATAGTCGCGAAATTGTTCATGCACAAGACTTTGCACCTATGACACAACATTATTTCAATTACTACTACTGCATGAACCTTTGATTTCTTAAAAATGAACTATTATTTTTAGTACAATTTTCATTAACATAATAAGATAGTATATTTACACAATAATTGAAATTTGTAGCTACTAATATATTTTGGTTAAACAAAATAAGTATTTTTCACTATAGTCACTATAGTGTGTGTGTATATATATATATGTATGAAACAAAATTTAAATTAATCATTTTACTTAAGCAAAAGTTGATTCTAACTACAAATATAAAAATAGTTATAACCATTCACACCCAAATACTCTATATTTTTTATTTTAGTGTATTGTTTTTTACAAGAATTTCAAAAATATTTCAAAACCTAACACCACTCCACCCCCCCCCCCCCCCCAAAAAAAAAAAAAAAAAAGTGAACAACTCTCCCTCCCTCCCTCTCTCGAACAACCACCACCCCAACACCACCAATAAACCCGTCTCCCGCCCCAAATCCCATCCCCTTTCTCACCCTCCCCCCAATCCCATCTCCCCCAATCACGTCTCCATCTCTCACCCTTCCCCCACCCGCCCAATCCTGTCTTCCTCTCACTGCTACCCAGATGCCGCCGCCGCCGGACGAGCGCTGCTGAGGAGGTTCGCGGCGGCGGAGAGTTGGCGTCCGCATTCCGACGGCAGTAAGGTTGTCGGAGAAGAAAAAGCAACACTGCTTCTAAAACTTTAATCTCAAAGAGTATCATTTTGGAAAGAGGAAATCTAGTGATAAACGTAAAACCTTTTTTTGCTCTGTTAGATTCACAGCTATGACTATTTATTTGTGCAATGTTGAATCACTCATTATATAAGTTAAACATCATGTTCGAGCCTTGATCGTGCTGCTATCTCAGAAATTGCTGGTCTTTTGTGTTTCTTTTGCTGGGTTTAGATATCTGATAGGCTATCAATTAAGAATTCTGGAAAACAACAACGATTTATTTCCAGAATCTCTTTTTTTGATCTCTACAAAAACTTAATTTAAATCCCAAAATAAAATCACATCTCACTACAAACAATCGATCAACTGTCTCCTGTCGTCGCAGGTTTCCGCCATGGATTTCTTCACGAAGGCAAAGCTCAAGTAGGGAAGAAAAGGTGGTTTTTGCTTTTCAATTATCTTTTGTAATTATAAATATAAAATCCGAAAACAATAGTATAAAAAATAAGAGGAAAAATCTAATTAAAAGGGCAAAATTATCTATTTCCTAAAAAATTGGCTAGAAAATATATATTTATATTCTTGTAGGTATTGACGCTATATATATGCATGGAGTACGTAGAAGCGATAGTGTCACGTATACAAATAGAAACCGAAATCCATCCTTTGGCTTCGTCTCCGAAAACCGTAAAAGACAATGGCATTCCATAAATTGTCAGTCACATGTTTAATCTTGTCTCTCATCTCAATCACTTGTTCTTCATCATCGTTGCACAAACACTTCCAAATTCTGGACGTCACTGCTTCACTACAGCAGGCTCGTCAAATTATCTCTAGATCTCCAAATTCCGCAAACCAACCACCGCCTCCCGATGAGTCTCTCTCGTTCACTCTAGTTTCTCGCTCCTCTCTCCCTTCGACCACCAACAACTACACCTCTCTCACTCTCTCCCGCCTCACCCGCGACCAAGCCCACCTCCGCTCCCTCCTCTCCCGTCTCTCTCCTTCTCTAGAATCGCCCCTCACCTCTGGACTCAACCAAGACAGTGGCGAGTACTTCGCCCGCATCGGCGTCGGCACCCCTGCTGCCCAGCTCTATATGACCATCGACACCGGCAGTGACGTCAACTGGCTCCAGTGCAAACCCTGCCTTTACTGCTATTCGCAATCCGACCCCATTTTCAACCCTCTTGCGTCCTCCACCTACGCGCCGCTCACCTGTCTCTCGCCGCAGTGCGCCGCCCTCGACCCCCCCGCCTGCCTCTTCGGAAGCTGTCTTTACCAGGTTAATATGGGTGCTGGAGGGAGCATCAGCTTCCCCGGCCCCAACCAATTTTTTCATAAAACCTTATACAGTACTTATTTATTTTTTCAATTTTAGTACCATATTTTTCTGTGTCCGCCTCGTCAGATTTTCTACGGCGACGGCTCCCACACCGTCGGAGATTTTGCCACCGAAACCATCTCCTTCGGATCCTCCGGCTCCGTTGCCGGCGTGGCCATCGGCTGTGGCCACGAAAACCACGGCCTGTTTTCTGGCTCGGCGGGCATTCTGGCCCTAGGCGGTAGCCGCTTATCTCTTCCAACTCAGATCAAAGCGACGTCATTCTCGTACTGCTTGGTGGACCGCGACTCGAACTCGTCGTCCACTCTGGACTTCAACACGACCCGGCCTGCCGACTCGGTGGCGGCACGGCTGCTAGACAACCCCTCCACCGACGCCTACCGCTACGTGGAGATGACCGGGATCAGCGTTGGCGGCGAGGCGGTGAATTTCCCGGCGTCTCTGCTCGAGATGGGGAGGGACGGGAGCGGAGGCGTGATCGTGGACTCCGGCACGACGGTGACGCGGCTGCGGGAGGAGGTGTACGGCTTGGTGCGGGACGCGTTCAGGAACAAGACCAATGAGCTGCGGGCGGCCGGCAGTTATATTCTGTTCGACACGTGCTACGACTTGTCCTCGCTTTCGGAGGCGAGGATCCCCACGGTGGCATTTGAGTTCGGCGGCGGAAAGACGGTGGCGCTGCCGCCGCAGAATACCGTGATACCGGTGGACAGTGGGGGGAAGTTCTGCTTGGCGTTCGCGGGGATGTCGGGGAAACTGTCGATTATTGGTAATGTGCAGCAGCAGGGCATGCGGATTACTTACGATCTTGCCAACAAATATATTGCTTTTACCCCTAACAAATGTTGAACATTATTTTCCTAATTCCAATTCATCAAATTATCTAAACTTTTGTTACCTTTAAAATGCCAAAATACATGAATCGTTGTCACACCTCTTATTTCCTTAATAAAGAAGATATAAACTGTCTGTGGTATGAAATCAAGCCACATGATATATACGTTTGCGTGTTAATTTCGCCTACAAGGATCCTATGTTCGTCTCATTTGATACAGCAAATATTAACCAAGCACACTCCTCTAAGAATAATTTTAAATATAAAATTAAACATAAATAATATTGTTTTTATTACATCACAATATTTAAAAAATAAAAATAAAAATATTATTAATAATTTTTAAAAATATATAAAATTAAATGAGAAATTACTAAAATACCTAATTACTTTTTCAAAATTGTTGGGCTCTCCCAGCCCCAGCCCCAGCCCCAGCCCCAGGCCTCCGGCACTGATAGTAATCAAACATGATCGACCAAATTTTTTAGGTCGTCGTAGTCGGAACATATTTTGATATATAGGCCTACAATTTACTAAAATTTGTACCCATCACAAGACATTTATTATAATTAAATTTAATTAGGTGTATCAATTTTTTTAATTAAAATTATAACAATTAATTAATATAAATACATTGTGCATCCGGATACCATAGCGTTCCTTATATGTTATACATATGCCGGCTGTCCACAAAAGCCCGCTCCTTAGGGCTAGCCTATACCTAAAAGTGACTTCGTCTAGGTGAAGTATAGTGCCTTAATGAATAGATATACACACACACATATAGTGGCGGATATAGGGGGTCGGGAGGGGGCGGCCGACCCCCCGACTGCTAATTTTTCTTTAGGGTCGTCGTAAAATCGTCATGGTCGCCCCTCCCGGATTTGTAGAAGAGAAACTGAGAAAGAGAAGTGTGACTGTGTGAGAGTGAAAGAGAGAAAAATGAACGTGTTTTAAGAAAAAAACGAAAGCTTTAAATGCATTTGAAATTATATTTAATTTTTTATTATTTTATTTTGCCATTTCCATTTGAGTCGCCCAATTGAGACATATAGGTATTCCAATAATTAAATGTCTGTTTTTAGCATTCCTTTTAGTCGGAGAAAGTTTTACCAGCATATTAGTCAATTTAGTCTTAACTAGTCACACAGTTCTCTCTATTTCTCTAATCTAATGGGATTACTGGATTAGCCCGCCGTATTGTTCTTAACTAATATGGAATGTGTAAGTGTAAATACTAATTTCAACCGCCACTACTATAATAGTACTTGCCTAATTTATTAAAGCAAGTGGCTGCAATAGGTCGAGCACCACACGGGCAAGATTTACAAGCAAATCGCAATTAAGTTATAACACTGAATGATCTCTTTATAATGACTATAAAAGGAAACTACCTCGACTTGCATCTCTTTCCTTCCAAAGTTTTATATTACTATTATATAGTAAATCAACTATATTCATTATATGTTAAAATAATGTAAATACTAATAAATTTTCTATGGGTTAGTAAAAAATCAATGGTTTTGCCCCTAATAGGAGAGGACCACTTAAGTTGAGTCCACACATTTTAAAAAACTTAGCCCCTAGTCTTAGTGATTTGTAAAATAACGGCTATAGTTATTGAGTGGTACATATAAGTACACTTTGGAATAATTTAGGTGGGAGTTTTCATTATTACATTATATGAGTATAAATATTGTCCACTGATCAAATATATATAATACTACTTTATATAAATTGCTAAATCGTTATAACTGGCAAATAGCAGCTCGGCTTAGTTTTGGACCGAGTTGGGCCAAGAGATTTAAGGACCCACTGAATTCTGGGTCAGGCCAAGCCCGTCAATGATGCCAGCTCTATTATTAGTCGAGTTTATCTTAAAATGTCGTTATATATCTTAAATTATGGATTTTCACCAATTAATGTCCAACTATGAGAAACTATGTAAATCTATATCGATACAATTTTTTGATATTTAAAGTTGAGTATTGCTGACATTTTTACCACTGTCGCAAAAATCCAATTCAATAATGTGTGTAATTTTTTTAATCCGCATCAAATTTGTGAGATCTATTATATAGTTTCTCAAATTAATTGGTGAAAGTTAATAGATTTGAAAAAAAAAAGGTGATAATTTGGGATAGAAGATCATTTATCCTATAAAAATCTAAGGTAGGTTATATCAAAAATTTGCGTGATGTGCTAAATAGGAACTTAATTATCACAAAATCATTTGATAAGACGATCGATGCACACTATTATAGATACTCACACGATGATAGATAGAACAAGCGGTGAGATTTTCGTAATTAAATGTCAAAAATATGATAAATATGGTCGCATTTGTAGTTAAACTTGATAAAATAATCCGATTATATATTACGAAAATGTAATATACAGTACTATTTTTTGAAAATGATCAAAGGATGAAACGAGGAGCAGGTATGGCCATGGGGGAACCAACATTGTTTGTTTTCTTTTTTTCTCCAAAAGCTGCATGATCAATTAATTAATGCAGTAAATCAAACATGAGATAAGTTGGGATATGCGTGGCATTAAATAAAAGCTTAAACGATTTCAGGTGGCTTTTGAATAAATTGACTGTTCCAAGATTCATTCATTCATTTCAAACCCAAAGAAAACATGTCTCTGAACACTACTTCTCTCTCCATCACATTTTTTATTTTATCTCTCCTCTTAATCCCTTCACCTTCATCGTCCTCACATGATCACACCTTTCAGATTCTCGACGTCTCAAATTCATTACAACAAACTCGCCATGTTTTCTCTCCATCATCAGTCCAACAACAACAACAACAACAACACCTCGCCTCTCCTCCTCCCCCTCTCTCTCTAACCCTCCACTCTCTCTCCTCCAGGTCCGCCGCCGCTGCCAACAACAACTACACCTCCCTCACCCTCTCCCGCCTCGCCCGTGACGAATCCCGCGTCCGCCACCTCCTCTCCTATCTCTCCAAAACCAAATCTAAAAGCCCTAAGTTTCAATCCCCCATCACCTCCGGTTTCCGGCAGGGCACGGGCGAGTACCTCGCCCGAATCGGAGTGGGTCGACCCGTCAAAGAATTCTACATGGCGATCGACACCGGCAGTGACGTCAGCTGGCTCCAGTGCCGCCCCTGCGCCTCCTGCTACTCCCAATCAGACCCCATCTTCAACCCCTCCGACTCCACCACCTACAAATCCCTCTCCTGCAGCTCGCGGCAATGCGCGGCGCTCGACACCTCTGCCTGCTTCAGAGGCAGCTGCCTCTACCAGGTCTCCTACGGCGACGGCTCCTACACCATCGGAAACTTCGCCACCGAAACCATCTCCTTCGGCTCATCCGCTTTCATCTCCGCCGTCGCCATCGGCTGCGGCCACGACAACGAGGGCTTGTTCACCGGCTCAGCCGGCTTGTTAGGCCTCGGCGGTGGCTCCTTATCTCTGCCGTCTCAAATCAAAGCGACTTCATTTTCATACTGTTTAGTCGACCGCGACTCGCGGTCGTCGTCGACTCTCGACTTCAATTCCGCCGCGCCGAAGGACTCCGTCGTGGCGCCGATGCTCGCCAACTCGCTGATCAAAACGTATCTCTATGTCGGCCTTACCGGGATCAGCGTCGGCGGGAGGGCGGTGCGGATCCCGCGGGGCGCGTTCGCGATCGGGCGGCGGGGGAGGGGCGGAGTGATCGTGGACTCGGGGACGACAGTGACTAGGTTTCCGACGGCGGTTTATGAGTCGCTGCGCGACGCGTTCAGGAACATGACGCGGAACCTTCGGCGAGCCAGCGGGTTCTCGCTGCTGGACACGTGCTACGATCTCTCTCTGTCGAGGTCGAGGTCGAGGTCGAGGGTGAGGGTTCCGACGGTGTCGTTCCAGTTCTCCGGCGGGAAGACGCTACTGCTGCGGCCGGGGAACTACCTGATGCCGGTGGATGAGCGCGGGAAATTCTGCTTCGCGTTCGCGGGGACGGAGGGGTCGCTGTCGATCATCGGTAACATACAGCAGCAGGGGACACGTGTCAGTTTTGACCTGGCTAAAAAAAAGATTGGATTTAGCCCTAATAAATGCTAGTTAGTGGTGCTACTAGTCTATTAATTAGAGCAAACAAAAATCGAACCTTACACTTTTTTCAACAAATAAATTCAACTTATAGCATAATGCTGATTGATTATTTCCTTTGCTTTAAGTCAATAATTAAATGGAAGAGAGTTGAATGATAGAGCAATTTCTTCTTATTGTAATAGTAATTATTGTTCTATACACACATATATAACTCGATTTATAGGTAAAGTTGAATTTCATGTACCACAATTGACAAGTTAGGGGGTTGGAACGAAATGTTAAAAAGTAGGCAAAGTTCGCAATTAAGATCTTATATTGCATTTTAATGACATCTAATTATATTGCATTTGGCTTGAAACCTACGAATTTTATATGTCCTCAATCTATATATATAATAAATAATATTACATAAATTAATAATAAATGATCTTAAATGTAAAATTTGTATGTAATAAATTCATATACATCAAGGTTTTATTAAATAATATCTTGATTAGTAATATACAGATATTAAAACTAAAAATACAAACAAAAATTATCAATACTAACCCATATACCAACATTAAGTGTGTTTTTCAAAGGCAGAATTCAAAATATTCCTTTTTAAGATAAGGAAGACAAATTATGCATATTATGATAATAAAATACAAATAATATTTACTTTTATCATTTTACCTTTTAGCGTGTAATTCTTCGTTAAGCCAATTTTTGCTAATGCATGTTTACACGCTCACAACGACACACAAGCTAACATGTAAGAATGCATTGAGTTAATTTTAGCTATTACACGCTTACGCGCTCGTAAGACATAACATATAAGCTTGCACTATTCACATTTCATGTAAAAATAAATAGGAACTGAATTATGCATTTTGAGAGTAGATTGCATTTGACGAGGATGACAAACGACAAAGAGGGCGTGGAATTGGGATAGGGAAGACGATGGAGGTAAAGTGTGGTTGACTAGGGAGTGACGATGGGAAAATGTTTGTGGAAAACGTGAGAGTTGGTAAGGATGGGGGATTGGGGCTTGGGGGTGAGGGGTTGGTGCAGGTTTGATGGATGGGATGAGAAAGACTATGAGGATGAGTTGAATTTAGTTTTCATATTATTTTTTAAAATAAATTTATTAAGGATAATTATGTATTTTTACATGAAAAGTTTGTAGTTTTTATATAATTTTATAAAGATGGTAATAATTTGTTTTTAATATATCAAAAGTGATATTTCTTGCAAGTAGTCCTATTTATTATGTTTAATATTAATTGTACAAAATATTTTTATATCGAAGTATATAATGAAATTTGTTAAAATAAAATGAAATCAGTAATAAAAAGCTCAACTCCCTCCATCCCATCAATATAGTCCACTTTTAATTTTTCACTCATTAAGAAATACATCTAGTTTTCTTTGAGAAATGTAGTTCATATAAATTACTTTTATATGGAGAAATTAGTCCATATATTATTATATTGACAAACATTAAATAAGATTATTTTAGCAAAATAAAATTTAGGGATTCAAATTAAGAAAGTGGATAATATTTTGGGACCCTAAAAATAAATAGTGGACTATCTTGGTGGAACGAATGAGTAAATTTTTTGAATTGAACTATGTATTTTTGTATTCAACATTATGCATTTTTTGTGTGGAGATCAATTTTAGAAAATTATATTGGAATAATTTTCACTCTATACATATTTGTGTTCAACATAATAACATATTTGTGTTTGGCAATACTCATTTTTATATTTAAAATTAAGCGTGAAAAATATGCTTATACCCTTCTTAATAAAAACTCATTTTGAACTTTAAAAAATATGAAAAATCTCAACCATTGAATAAATATTATCAATAGGTAAGATCGAGTATTATATAGTACTCCCTCCATCCCATCCAAGATGTCTCGCCTCTTAGATGACATGGTATTTTAGGAGTTGTTGTTTAGTGTGTTTAAGTAGAGAGAGAAAATGTAGTTGAATGTTTTAAAGAGGAGAGAAAAATTAAAAAAATTCAACAAATTTATTTAACTATTGTAATTTCGTTTAATTCTCATCTCAATTAATCCAAGTCATTATAATCGAACACAATTTTGATCCCAAAGTTCCCAAAGTTTCAAAATTTCCAACCTTGAAGTATGTTATTCGTTTTTTTAGTTTAGATTGATTCTTCTCTTCATTTTAATTTCATCGTTGAATGTCTTTATTCTCTTCGTAGTTGAATATCTTTATTCTTTTCCAAATTTTACAATTGTTTTTTTTTTTCACAAATCAATATTCAAGTCTACAAAGACATAGAGCCAAAGAGTGTGCTGGATTTAAAAAAAATGATCACATATCTAATTGAAATTTCGCCAATCGGCGGCAGTACAATGAAAATATCAAAAGTTTTATAAAATGACTCCATAAAGTGGCAGCTAAATTCTATAAATACAAAATATGGGGGAATCACATTACATCAGTCAAAATACATAAAAGAAATGGTAGGAAAAAAGAGGCATCAACACTAAAGATTAATCAAGTCGTCAAATTCATCACTGGGGCATGCTTGGCTGGTAAACCACTTCGAGGCATCTTTAAGGAAGCTGAATCCAAGTTCTCACTCTCACGAAGAACAATTACCCGATATTGGTTAGCTGCCAAAAACCAAAAACGGAAAGGAGAAGCAATGCAGTTAGTCAGCGGTAAGCAAATAAAAAAGCCTTCTAAGCATGTTGTTCTAGATTTAACTTTACTAAAGAGCCTACACTATACAAAAACAGGGACTATTATAAGACTAGATGTTGGTTTGAGTTGTTCAAAGTCCACAGTTGGGAGATGGGTGAGCACAAGCCTGATCAGAGCTCAGACATCAGCAATACGAGCTTGATTTAACAGCCTCTGACAAACTTCTACGATTGATGTTCTCCCTAGAGGATTTAGAACTTGACAGAAATGTCAACATACTTAAATTTAAGAACATGCACAACACGATACACATAGATAAGAAGTGGTTCTACATAACTAAAACCAATCACAAATTCTACTTAGCATCGGGAGAAGATGAGCCACATAGGACATGTTGGAGTATAAAATTCATTGAAAAAATCATGTTCATGTATGATGTATCAATGCCATGATTTGCATAGAATGGACAAGTGTTATTTGATGGCAAAATAGACATATTTCCATTAACAGTTAAGGTACCAACAATGAGAAGAAGCATGAACAGAGAGGCAGGGACAATGGAGGCTAAAGCTGTTCAGAGTATCACCAAAAAAGTGATCAAGAACTGCTTGATCACAAAGGTACCTATGTAAGACAGAACTAATTTCATTAATGTGTTCATTTAATGTATATGCATTGAATGTGTCCATTTAATGTTGCCCTTGTAGATCATACCAACCATTATATTAAAATGGTCAGAATATGGCACAAAGGACATCAACATACAACAAGATAATGCAAGGCCTCACATATTGGGCAGTGATCCATATTTTAGGCCTGCTACACAACAATCTGGTTTCAATATCAGATTGGTACAACAACCACCAAATTCCCCTGGTACAAATGTCAATGACTTAGAGTGGTTTAGGGCTATATAGTTAGTGCAAGTCCAGACAGTAAGCAAGATAGTGGATGACTTAGTCAATGCAGTTGAGAAGTCATTTGAGGAATTAAGCCTATAACAATAGAAAATGTCTTTTTGAGTTTACATGCATGCATGATTGAAATCATGAAGGTTAAGGACATAAAAACTACAAGATTCCGCACATTGGGAAACAAGCATTGAGAAGATCAGAGGAACTACCACAAAACTTACAAGTTCCATTTAAGTTAGGAATGCAGTGTATTGCACATCTTAGAGAGATGGGCTGCAATGAGGGGCTAGGTGGTATAGTTGAAACTCTAGGTGTGGATGTCATAGAATACTGCTAGATGCAAGTGAATAGGTATGATGCAACAATTTTTGTAAAGATGCATCAGTTTTTATAAAGATGCAATACTTTTTGGCAAATTTGCATCACTCTTTGTAATAATACAATGGATATATATGAAATGATGCAACTATTTTGTAAGACAAAGGTAATGCACACATACACAACAATGTCACCATTTGAGAGTAGCACACACATCTTTCACACATTAGACCAACACTCAATTTTAACCAACATAAGTCAATAACATAACTAAATAACCAGCCAACAGCGGCCAACAACATAACCAAATAACCAACCAACATGAGCCAACAAAATAACTAAATAACCAGCCAACAGAAGCCAACAACAAACCTCAACAACCAACCGTGCCCAGCCAACAAATAGGAAAGATCTCACCATCATTTTTTTGCATTTCTTCAGAGAGATCCACATCATCGAGACTTAGTCCAATGGCTCTCAAATCCTTCTCAGCCTTGGCACACGTCGTCTCCCATGCTTCCTCATACATTTTCCAAGGAAAGTAGACCAGGCTCTGATCTGACATTGTAGATGCCTCAAGGGACTCCAGATTGGACTTCAGCCCGCTGGAACCCTTCTCCTCACCTACTCACTCCTCTTCATCTGACGACTTCGAACCCTAGTCTCTCATACTTTTGTAACCAATACGAATCTGTGGTCGGGAAGCTGGTGAGGTGGTTGGGATGAAGGAAGGGTCCGAAGAAAGGGAGTGAGGTTGGCGGATCAGCCGCAAAAATCACGCCTCTAGATAACCCACTGATCCCATCAGTCGTCGTGGTGGGGATGGCGTCCTCCTCACAATTATGGCAGGTCATGACTCAAGATCGCAAGATTTGAGAAGATAGGGCTCGAAATCACAAGATCTAGGAACTTAGGTTTTCTTGCACAAGACCTCAAAAGAAAAAAAAGAAGTTAATCAGACGAGATAGAAGGGAAATCGGCGAAGAAGTTACAAGAACGGAGATAGTGAGTGGGTGATTGAAGACAATGGCGGGTGAAGGGTCGCATTAGAGAAGGTGTTAGTAGGGGAATTTTTTTATTTTATTTTATTTTAGTTAGTGCTTATTAGAATATTAATTAGTGAAATTAAGAAAGTGCTTGGTATGATGTAATGGAATGAGGGGGAATGGAATGGAAATGTTTGGTGTGAAGAAAATGAGGTATTTGGTATGATGAAATAGACCTTCATTCCATTCCTTCTCGTTCCATTCCATCGTACCAAGCATCTCCTAAGTGTGTTTAGTTTTCCTTATTTTTTTAAAATAGAAATAAGTCATCTTAGTTGAAACATATTAGAATGGAAAATGAGATATCTTGAATAGGACGTATGAAGTACTAGGTAAGAATCCGACCCATACATACTACATGATACATTACCACACGAATAATACCATCACACTTAATTGAAATAAATTGACTCTTAATATTAATTCAACAACTAAAATAAGTCATAATTGTGGGGCTGCGCGTTATTATAAGAAAGTTATTCGATTAATTAAAAAAACTGTATTGGTGGCCGAGCTAGATTTGTAGGCTCAAGTTAATTTATTGCATGGCAATATTATTTATTGTATACCCATTACTTATATAGACCATTATTTATATAGATTGTCAAAGTATAGGCCATTTTTGATAATGCCAGATGCTAGGGCAATACGCGATCGCTATCTAAACTGCGAATCGAATAAATATTGCACTTCAAGTGTATCCTATTTATAGAATTATGATGCTCTCTTTAAAATATGTTTTATGGTTTATTATAGATTTATCTGTGATGCTAGGTGGAAGTAGCTTTAGGAAAATTTAAGTCACATCTTGGAAAGAAATGAAGCTCAAGTTGTATTTTTGTTAAGAATATAACACTTTCTATTATTATCTTTGAATTTATTGTTTTAAATTCTATTCCAATCTCTACAGTTTATTAATAAAATTATCCGACCTTTTCAATATGTATTCAATTATGTCATTGGAACAATTTTTTTTTTTTTTTGAAATTCAAAATTAATTGGGGGTTCATAAGCACATGATAATCTTGGTTGTTCGACCATGGTCTCAATTTTATGGTTAGGCATTAACAGAGTAATTGAGTTGAAAATTTTATGGAACGGAAAAACGGGTGTCCAATAATAATAATTGAGAATATGAATAAACAACCCAAACCATGCATCGACTTCAAAATTTGTCAACTAATTTTGAATTTTAAAAATATCTACTTTATTCTGAGTATAGAGTTTATACATATTTACAAGGTCGGTAATTTTAAAAATTGAAAAATATAATTGAAAAAGTACAAAAGAAAAGATCATGATAGTTTTTTTTTTTTTTTTTTTTTTGATTTTTGGTTTTTACCATTTACTAATATAGTTTTTATTATTATTATTATTATTGGTATAGTAGTAGTAAAGCTAGGCGGGACCCACTTTCAGAATCAAACTTTTTTTTTTTTTTTTCATTTTTGGTTTTTACCATTTACTAATATAGTTATTATTATTATTATTATTATTATTATTATTATTATTATTATTGTTATTATTATTATTATTATTATTATTATATATTATAAATAATAATG
>JAYDZE010147683.1:7934-41224 GCA_034509125.1 Monilaria moniliformis
ACTTCTATGCTTATTTACCAATCTAACCAAAATCAAAAATCACAGAAAAAAAAAAAAAAAAAAAAAAAGGTCTCCAAGGATCCATGAATTGATTAAAGTCCCCCATATCAGCCTGCTTAAAATTCAAAAGACCATCAAATATAGAGATTGTACTTCGTCCAGGGATAAGACATGGTTCTCCAGAAAATAACACATTAACAAATGTAGAACCTATGATTGATCACTCTTTTTGAAATTAAACAAATTGAAAGCCAGAGTAGGATGATGAGTTTAAACAAAAGCTTAAAGTCATTGGAAAACAACGATGTCGAATGGAAGGCCGAGAGTGATATGATTATACTCTCATATTTACATCCCCAAACCTTCATGATCACATCATCCCATGCTTAAAATTAGAAAAGTGTTTTTTACCCCCCCCCAAAAAAAGAAAAAGAAAATATAAATAAAATAATAGTAAATAATACTCTCTCCGTCTGCGATATATTGGCCCATTTTGATTCGGCGCAGGTTTTAGGAAATGTAAATGAAAGTGGATGGAATATGAGTTGAATGAGTTAGTAGAATGTGGAGTCAATTTACCAAAAATATTAAAAGTGAAATAGGACATTTTATTGTGAACGTACATTTTTAGCAAAATGGAACATTTTATCACGGACGGAGAGAGTAATTATTAATAAGGTGAACCTATCGTAACGTTGTCTGGTGCTTTTAACATCCACTCTCAGAGTACGGATCTTAAGGGAAGTCATTAATTGCATCAGCAATGTCTAGCCATTTCATCCAAAACAATTTAAAACAGTATCATCAAGAAAATGAAGAAGCCATACACAGGTTTTCTCAGGCCTGTAAAATCTGGAAGAATAAAACATAATATACTTAAGATGGGATGACAAATGGTAATTAGTGAGTGATTAAAACTAAAGATTGATTAACTTAAACTGCAATACAATTTTTTCTTTAAAGATTTTGAACAATCAAACCAAGATAATTTTTTATATCCTATCTAATTTAAGCACGAGTTTGACATTATCAAAGGTCCGTGTACACATTATCCATTGTCATTTGTCACCATTTCTCTTCTCTTCCCCTTAACTTTTTGCCCTTTCTACTGCTCTTTATTCTTTATTTTTTTCATCCTAATAAAACCCCCCCTGCGCACGCGCAGTCACCCAATATTACCACACAAATAACACGCACAACTACTACAAAAAGCATTCACATGCGCAAAAAGCATAACCTGATTTAAGAATAATATACATGTCTTTCAAGAGATGGTTTCCATATGAAGGCATTAATTCAATATATTGTGGCAGAAATGCTGCCATGTGGAACTAAACATGAAAACAGAAAATTGTACATTTTTAATTCTCTTGTGCTGAGGATAGGGACATATTCTACTGCGAGAAGGTAGGCTTAGCTGTGACCGACCATAGGATGGCAAATTATAATGGCTGGGAGAGCATGAGTGTAATCTTATAGAAACTTAAGAGGCCCTTTATAATTTTGTCTCCCATTTTATCTTATTGTCCTATTGTCTTTACTCACATTCATATTCTCCATAACACTGTCATAACATAAATACTGCAACACATCAATGCCCAATAAAGGAAGCCATGACCAATTTCCATTGAATGAGAAAACAAAGGCAGCATTTTCCATGCCTCACTTCTTCCACTTCACAAAATAAGTGGTGAGCCAACAACTATTACAAAGAGGCCATCATCACCAACAACAAACCCTCCATTAGGAAAGATGAATTAGTTTATCACTTTATCCCACGGAGTGCGCAAACTCATTGTAATTGATGAGGAACTCATAGATAGTAATACCAATGCCTCATCCTCCATTTACCAACGCAGTTGAGCCCAAAATAATGAGGCTGACATCTCCTACAGCACACACTCCAATCAGTGTGGTAGTTAGTTTATCCCAACCAGTTACCAGAATCCAATACTTCAAGGACTCAGCATAGTGACAAATACGACGAGCAAACTGCAGATGTATGACCTGGTTCATCACTAATACACTCACAATACTTAATCCAGAGTATGGGAAGGTGGCAAATTTTGATTCAATTAAGTGAAAGATCAAGAGGTAAATCCTGAATGTTAAAAGCAGCAAATTAGAAGAACTTCAGTAGGAAAGGGGTGATCTGAAAACATGGCTGAAGGGGAATGGATTGACAATATTGTGCTTCACTTAAAACCATAAAACATGAAGCAGCAAGGACCACAGGTTCACTTCATTTTACTGTACTCATCAATTATGTTGATATCACAAACAATATTAATCTATACTATTACAAATAAGCTTTATACAAAAATAGTGGCACCACTCTAAGAAAAATAAAACCAAATGTGTCTTTTATATAGTAGCATCATTTATAGGCTGGTTTAATTTATGGAGCCCTCTTAAAAATATTCTTAGTAATAAGGGGAAATATTCTCACTATCAGTGAATTCAACCAATTAAACTCTATCATTGTTTCCCAACTGATACTGGCCTAGCTTCTTTGCTGTATCAACTTAGCACAATCACAGTTAAGGAGCAAATTTAGATCCATCCATGTACCACAGACTGGGCACTTGTCATACACACCAAGAAGATAAAGGAATCAATGCTTTCTCAACACTAAGTGAAATCTCACCTTACATTTGTATGGCAATTGTAAATCACACACAGGGTATAGATAAAAAGTAATTCTTTATTTTTTATCACTTCAATTTCTGGTAAAATGTTTTAACATGAAGCATAATAATATCTTCAAAGACCATGAAATTTAGAAGGTCATTACATAGTAATCAATACCAGCAGCAACATTGAAGCAACATGAATAAAACTAACAATACTAGGTCTCAAGATGGAAATGATATCGGCTCAGTATTGCTTTCACTACTCAAACAATCAAAAGAATGACAGTTGTGTACAACCATTACCAGACTACATGATTCAGTATGATCAGAAACCACAATGTACATGCAACTCAACCTTCGATTACTGATGCACATGAATAAGGTTGCAACAAAGAATTCTACTTGGTTCTGATCATCTTAAACTAAACTCCATTGATGTGAACAGCACTGAAATTCCAAAAGTTGTTTCACTTAATTGATTCAGCAATCTATATTCCAAAATTAATATTTTTTCAAGTTTATTAGTATAACTTTTTTAAGCAATTTTTAGTACAACTTGTGTATCAGTAAATTTTGAAAATGTGAAGATACGCCTTACGAAGCACAAGCCAGCTTTTCAATGTCCATCCACTAAAAAAGCATTGCTCTTTTTCCGGTTGGTTTATCATCCCAAATGAATGATGTACAGTTTTCCAGTTAGTTTCTGCCGTCAATTGAACTCAAATTCTACAGATTATGATATTCACATTAAACACTTCCAATCAATCAGTCACCGGAACAATTCGATCTCTCTAAAATGTAAGCAATATGATACGCACTAAGAAAAAGTCAACAATAAGAACTGATTTTTTTATAAAGATTTACCTGACATAGATTAACTTCGGTAGCCCATGAAACACTTTTTGATTTCTGAGATCCTCCCATATTAACAAATCAAATAAGTTCGATTCGATTCGTTTCGTTTCGATTCCGAAATAAATAAGTAGATGTATCTTATAACTCCAATCGCTTTTTATCATCCAATCGCCCAATTTCCTTTGCCGCACATATAAAACCCTAATTGACGATTAAGTTTTAGTCGATTGTCCCTTCATTGAGCTTGACTGATAAGAGGGAGTAAAAGAACAAAAACGAAAAACGAAAAACGAAAAACGAAAAACGAAAATGAGGGAGGAAGAGTGAGGATAAGTACAAGAAAACCCTAGATTGGAACCCTAGATTCTTCTCTGATTTTTCATTTTCAGTTTTTTATACTTATTATTGTTCCAGACTAAAAAAGATTTTGCTGTGCGCATTTTACACAGCGCTGTTCCTATTTTGGTGTAACGCTCTACTGGAGCGCGTGGTGATGATGGTAACGACGGCTTCCCATTATCTTTTTCATTCATCTCATATAATTTTTTTTTATAATTATTTATATTATTTTTTTATAATTATTTATATTAAACAGTATTCTCTTTTTTATAAATCCTCTATTTTAGAAAAATTGTCTTATACCCCACTAAATTTTTTCTCCATAAATACACAAAAATATTATATGCGTATTAAATTAGAGACTAATTTTTCTTTTTTTCTTTCTAAAAATATGTTTCTCATTTTTTTAAATTAGAGATAAATCTTACTGACTAGATTGCATTTTACTGTCAAATTTTAAATTAGAGTTTAATTTTTTTTATCAAATAATAATATTATTATTTTGTGAGTAAATCTAGATTGTGTGAAAATTTTGGTTGTATAAATTTATAAATTTAGTATAAAATAGTGCATTTGAGGTATTTTTGCTCTATAAAGACAATCTATTTTATATTTAGGGAGATGAACGTTTTACTATATGATTAAAATAAACACATTCGAAATGTCTGTGTGCCCTAAAAAAAGCTCATGCATCTTTTCCAATAGAATTTAGTGTATATTGCACATAAAATTAAGTCATATAATTGTTTGCTATTTTGTACTCTACGCTTATGGTACTATTTTTATAATTATTACATTAAAAAAATTATAATCATTATAGAATTTATTCTCAACCAATCGGAAATTACATTACTTTAGGGTGTATGCAAACTTTTTACCACTGAGTTTTACAATTGTATGTGTTCGTCATATACATATTTTTATCAATTATGAGTTTTACACTATAAAAAATTAATATCATTATAGAATTTATTCTCAACTAATTGGAAATTACATTACTTTAGTGTGTATGCAAACTTTTTACCACTGAGTTTTACAATTGTATGTGTTTGTCATATTACTCTCGACACCCTGCGCAGTGCAGTATGCTCGCATGGTGCGGCGGGTAGGCTGGCGGGAGGAGCTTGCGACACGGGGCTGAGCGTATGTCATGGTCTGGACTTGACATCTCCATTCTTTGTATTCTTCGTTTCGAATTGAATTTCTTATCCAATTACAAAATAATTACAAGAAACAAATTATAGTTTGTAATATGATTTCTTCGCTATCGAAAGTGCTTCACGTAGCCACCGATTTGACATCAATCGAATTTTTGTAACCAAAATTATGTCAGTTTTACGAAAACTGTCATAACCTGTTTAAGCGGGAAATTGCTTCCATGAAATTTGTGTTGCGTCATTCTTTGATTCCTTCAACATTTGGAACCTCCTCAACATTCAACATTCAACATTCAAGTTCCACACCATGTTAATGTAATCCATTCAACATTTGGAACCTCCTCATATATCCTATTTATAGGATTTATAGGTTAAGCTAGTGATTCCTATGAGGATTAAGATTGTGCCTTGTAATGGGCTTGAACCTAATAAGTCAATTAATATTACCACTCTATTATAAAATTAATATTGCAGTGCACATCATGATCCATATTACAAATATGTATTCTTTTTAATTAATTATTTCACATGTTTAAGATCTCGAATATCCATTAATTAATGTAAAATTGTTAACAACTTTAATTAATTAATATATTTTCCAAGAGTGGAACAACTCAAATTTTTATTATTATATTGGAATTAAATACTACTAGCCAGTTTTGTATAACTCCTCGAGTGATATGTTGGGTAATGGTAATTGGTTTGCGAGAAATATTAGTGTTATCATCAAAGAAGTGCTTAATCAGCCACATATACTCAATGTTGTTTACGTAAATTGAGAAATGACAATCTTTGATACCTCATTCTTCACTATCCTTTGAGTAAACAAATATTCACAGATCTAAAGTTTTACTAAACATATACATATTTGTTTAACTAATTCAAAATAAAAATTCAATTTTTTGCACTTGGTTAATTTTTGCAGCACACTGCATGGTACATGTAACTCGACTGATTTTATGTAATTTGTTGCAACAAAAGTGTGGTCCGATTTGTTAATATGCTGACGTTGGGATACATATGTGAAAAGTCAAATACGTTGGAGTGTTAGGTGATCTTTACCCTTATATGTAATTAATTTACAACTCAGTTTTATAATCCCTCTGTCCCCATAAAATAGGTCTAATAAGATGAGCCATAAATTCTATTAAAAGTTGTTGGTATGTTATGAATGGAAAAAAGATCCAACATTATGAATAGAGTTATGAGAAAATAGTAGGCCATATTGGTACAATTATTAATAAGTTGATGTATTGGTGTAATATGTTTTGGTTCTAGGGTAATATCATAATTGAAAATGAACTAATTTTTGTGGACGTACCAAAGCAAAAAATGACGTATTCTTTTAGGACGAATGTAGTATTTCCATGCACCACAGGGAACAAAAATTACTTCCTCTACCCACAAATAGTATACCACAATTCATTTTTAAGAACATGGCTGTACACATACTCTATTTTATATTTCAATTTTACAAGCACTCCTTATTTATCAAAATATCACTGAGTTCTAAATGATGGAACCCTTAATAATACCATTTTATCAACTAAAAACACATTCATCGATCATTTTATTAAAACTAGCGTCAAACCTAATATTGGATGCTTTATGTGAACAGAGGGAATAGTTTACACGTGGCATATCTGATAGATCAATTCCTTACAGGATCCAAGATGGAATTTACCCAAAAGTAATAACAGTATAGGCAAGTAGAAAAGAATATTAATGAAATTCAAGCCAAAGAAGTGAATAGCATTCGCCCAAACCCAATACAAGTTAATATAAATCAAGCATTTTTTTGGTAAGAAAAAAAGAAAGAAAATGAAAATAGAAGAAAAAAATATCAGAAAAAGGCAAATCAAAGAAAGAGAAACAGCAATCTGGTAATTTACATGCAATCTCGGTGTCTCTACATCTCTCCAGTAGGAATAATAACATGCCTATATATTCTTCACAGTATGCATGCAAACAAAAGCAACAGATCTCTCAAAGCAATCCAAGTTAAAGATACTCATTGGACAGGTCAGATATATCCCCATCATCCAACATATCAGTATTCACCGTTGCCACTTCCGATCTGAAATAAAATGGTTTCCAAAATATAAGCACAGGGCATTCTAAAATTAGTTACATGTGATAAACACAACTTCTAAGCATATCTGATCTCGCACAAAATTAAGAAAAGGCAAATTAAGATCTAGCTCTAGGTTGTTCACTTAACAATAAGTTTCAAATATGAGCAATCTAATGAGACCCGAGAATGCTTTGCAGCCTGAGGGAAACTGGTACGTGGTAATTGGCATGAATATCAACAAGACAATATATAACGAAAAAATCATGAGAACGTTAACAAAATACCTTGAGGAGAATGGCTTGCATTTCCCTTTGTGTTCTGTTGTGCCTGAGACAGCGAGCGATGAATACGAGGGGATCCTTGCCTTTCATTTGTACCAGGTAGTGAGTGTCTCTTCTTTATGTAGATCTCCTTGTCATGGACATCAGGACTTGATCTTGGAGAGCCATTCGCTGTAGTCTTGGCTCTTGCAGATTCAGTCGCTTGCATGTAGCTTGGTAGAGAATTTCTGCTACCACTATCTCTTGGTTCCCGCTCCTTATGATCGGGTTTTGCTGAACCAAAGGAGTTTCGCCTCTTTCCAGATTTATGTTCCTGTAACTGATCCAAGCTACTTCTAGAAGCAGAGTCTGGAGTATGATTGGAGGGATTTTTATCATCTGATGAAGGCTTACTCTTGCGATTGGACTGACTTTTTTCACCTTTACTTTTCTTCCGTTTAACAGACCCTTGGCTGGAAGGCGTTGCTAGAAGTTCAGGGGTAGCTTCATTGTTTCTGGGAGAAGCTTCAGGTGATAATTTGTTAAACTGGTGGCTTGTTTCAGATTCTGGCTTTACCTCTTGGTGGCTCAGATCCGCTGGCTTGTCCAGCTGTGGAGTATTTGCAGGCATGCAAGAATTAAGAGATTCACCAGAAACTGAGTCAACACTTTCATTTCTTTCCAGCTTAGTTGTGTTATTAGATGAAGGATCAGTTTCCAGCACAATAGATTTAACCTCAAGTTCTAAATTTTCTCCATTTCTAGGGTAATCAGTCTCATCAGAAGCTTTTGTTTTCATTTCACTTTCATAGACTACAGCCTCTTCTGACCTATCTGGTGAATCTAGGGTCGAAGAAATGGAAAGTTCAGTCCCACACTCAGAGCTACCTAGTTGAACTGCGGAAGCATTGGAAGTGGGGTTGCCAACTAATCCACTGTCTTTGTCCTCAGACCTGGATTGTTGATCTTGATTTGCAGAAGAAACCTTGTCCAAACTAGATTCAACTCCAGGTTCCTGACCCGAGGAAGTGCTTAATTTTGCAGATGGGGCAGCCAAACTCAGTTCTTCAAATTTTGACTGTGCAGCAATGAAAGCAGGATTACTTGCCTTTCTTGAAATAAGTTTCGCCTCTCTTTCAGGTTGCGTGCTGGAAAACTCTTCGAACTCAGGTGCTTCCTGAACAATTCCTGTTTCCTCTTTTTTGATGAAATATTCTACTTCCACCACCTCATTTTGTACTTCCTCATTTTGTGATTCTTCTTTTTTGGGAAGATATTCCTCTTCCATAACATCAACCAAATCTGTATTTTTTATCTCAGTGGGAGAAGATTCTTGTACCTCACATTTTGGATCTGATTGATCACTATTCTGCAGATGGACGTCTAAGATACTTGCATCATATTTTGTGATATTGTTATCATTGGAAACACCATCTGAGGCATTAAAGCCAGATTCAGAATCTGTTGACATAGGAACTATTTGAACTGCGGGGTCCTCTTTGTTGCAACCAGAATGTCCAAGATTATCATCATGCTGCTCCACCGCTGCTTCAGCCTCATGTGGCTCTTCATTGCTCATCGATGAAACAGACATCCATCTCTCCAGCCACTTCCAAGCTGAGTCAGATTTTGAGGGGTCACACTTGATGCTCATAGGTTTGGTCCTTGGTGAAGCTTCCATGAGCTTGAATCAAAATTCAGTAAGCAAGTCAAGGTCTTAAGAAATTAGCCCTGTTCTATGGAATGAAAGCAAAAAACTAATACTTCAAGTCCAACAAGCAGTGTATCAGCAACATTCATTCACCTGACGAGCAAAGGCATTACTAAGTAGCTTCTCAATGGAAACATAAGTGTGTGGCTGACTTGCTTTGGCTTCTTTCTTACTCTGAAAATGAAGGAATGATCTGAAGTTAAAATGAAAACATTGTAACGCAAGAATAGGGATTAAGATCAAACTATTTAGTCCATGTTCTATATATAGATAGATCACAAGGCTGCCTATAGTTAAAGGAAGATTTGTTCTGACTCCACACTTGCAATTTAAAGTACATGGCCTCTATTCCAACTACAGATTAATTGAAATTGAAACCATTTAGGGTTTTCAGGTTGTCTTTGATGAGCAACCTAATGACAGAGGAAACAAGGGGGCAGTGAATTATGGAAAGCTATTAAACTGTTACCAATTGAGTTGAATCATCATTAACCTGTAGACGGGCATGGCGTGCTCTAACAAGAGCTTGCATTTTAATGATGGCTTGTACACACCGAAGAGTTCCCACTGCATGGCTTCGAACTATGTGTCCTCTGACAACAGCTTGCAATTTGGTAGCACTTTTTTGCTTCAATAGAACTCGCCGAGCCTGGTAAGATAAAACAAGAATGATGCATAACTATAACTCATTAACTTAAAAATGTAATCCAAGAACACGGTGGCATACCAGCAGCCCCCTAACAGCAGTCTGAATTAAAATAATACTGTGCTCATGAGGAGGTGCATCTGCTCCCAAGTCATCCTCTCTGGATGCTTGAGTGTGACGAAACTTTGAGTCCAGAAGAGAAGACAACTCAATGTTATCTTCTTTCTGCTGAATTTCTATGGTCTGCTCTTCTTTCTGCAGAATTTTTGTGGTCTTCTCTTCTTTCTGCAGAATTTCTGTGGTCTTCTCTTCTTTCTGCTGAATTTCTATGGTCTTCTCTTCTTTCTGCAGAATTTCTGTGGCCTCCTCTTCTTTCTGCAGGAATTCTGTGGACTTCTTCTTCTCTTCTTTCTGCAGGATTTCTGTGGACTTCTCTTCTTTCTGCAGAATTTCTGCAGTCTTCTCTTCTTTCTGCTGAGCTACTGTGGTCTTTTCTGTAATAGTCAGACCAGGCTGCACTTGGCAGTTGACAGAAATAGATTCTTGACTTTCCTTATTGGCCGATGCAGGTGCATCTGAAGTAACGCTGTTACTCAGCACGCGATGTCTAGCAGATCTCTTTCGGAAACTCCACCCACGCCGATCACTAGAGGCCTTGCTCTGTAAATAAGTTCAAATAACATTAAGAGGAATGTAGCAACATAGATATTTTCTCAAAACTTAATTTTCAGTGTCCTTGACCCCAAATCCCAAATCCCAAATCAGTCAAAGCTTCAGAAGATCATATCTAGTCAGCAAGGGCACTCGTACAATTAAACATAATAATAAATGAACAGAAAACTAACTTTTATATTGTTGATTGAAACACTTTATGATAGCACAGCAGCAAAAACCAGATATTATTTCATGTATGCCTGAGCAATGTTTTATACAAGAAATGATAAAAAATAATTAACCACAGTTGTGAAGGCGCAATCAAGGTTTTAAATATAATAAATAAAAATACAGAGCTCGGACGCAGGTCGGGGGAGGGGGGGTAGATGTCTGTCTCTACAATTTCAACTAAAATATTATCCACTAATCCACCTATTCCAAAATAAACAAAAGGCACATGAACTACTGTTACAGGTGGCATATTTTTAATTACTTATAACTTTGAACTAGAAACTAGGTGTGTGGCAATCATTCAACAGAGATTCTTGTACAATGATATTATCAATTAATTTCATTTTCCAACTGCCTTCTAAGCCAAAGCGTACTCAGTGACTAAAGGGGGTCATATACTACAGCATCTAAACAATAAGCGATTGAGCGGGCAAAGAAACAGTTCCGGCCAGCATGTTACAACATCAGCTTTGCGAGAGAAAAGACATTTTTGCATTAGATTACCACCTTCTATCTAATATTGACATATAAGTGGAAGTTGGTGAGTACTTTGATACCTTCTACAAAAGTACACCATAGAAATGCTGCAGTATATTGTATATATATTCATTATCTGTTCAGTAAGATGATTGATTGGAAAGGATCTATTAGGTAATCCGATAAACATTCCCAGTATTACTCAAGAGATTTTCACCATTAAATGCCAGGGATTGGACTAAGAAAATCAGCTGAATGCGGGCCAAGATAGAAACAAGAATTCAAAGATATGATTCATAATTCTTATGAAACTCTTTGAAAGATGAAAGTACTAAATTTTAATTTTAGCATTAAAGACACATGATTTTGGTGAGGGACATGAAAAGGCATAGTCTATCTTAATAGCAAATATTAAAAAATGTCAGAAGATGAAGCAGTTACAAGTTGAATGACTAATGTCAGATGTCCAAAAGATAACTCATAAGCTACGGAAATGGCTAAGACACCACAATTGGATTTGCAGTACTTGAATCAAGTGAACCAACAAGCATCATCAAACGGAGAATAACAACCACACCAGAATAAATTCACAGCCATAAATAGTCATTCCAAATGCATAACCTTACAATGTCATTGAACTGATCTTTGTCTATCAAATTGGGGCAAGAGTGGACAAAAATCTATAATGGGAAAATCCTGATAGTTCGCATCCATCCAATAAGTAACAAAAAATAAGAATCCCATGGAAAATTCCATTTCCAAGGATACACCAGTTAGATAATGAACCTGATCAATAATGTATAAAAGGAATTTTGCTGCACCGGTTCAGTTAGAGTTCAACCAAATCAACTACTCCGTAATCACGAATAGATCTACTTTAAGATTATATTTTCCATAATTTAACACCCGAAACTGCCAATTACAGCATCAGGTCTCCGGTTAATATGCCACTCAACCTTCCAATGTGCATAGCAAGCACAAGGAATTTCAAATCCACCGGCCTCTGTGATAGACCGAGCAGCAAATGGACAAAAGATCAGAGAAAACAAAGCATATTCGTTACTAAACACGTTAACCAATGTCCAATCCAATGAATTGAAAATGTGAGCCACTAAACCAGAGGAACTACTGATACGAAAACTACTTTCAAAACAAAAGGAAATATTTCAGATTCAGACAGAAGTGGAAACAAAGCTAAAATAAACTTCTCGAGAAACCCGCAAATTCTTCAAAATCAAATTCGTAAACCAACAAAAGAGAGACATGAAAACGGAAGCAGCTACAGTAAAAAAAAAATTGCATATACTTCGGGAGTTAGGAGATCGTCATGCTCGACAGAATCGCCCCCGCAGCCGATGATCCTGAAACATGCCGGAGTTGATTTTCCCATACCGTTCTCTCTGTCTCTCTCTCTCGAAATTCTCGTGTGATCTCACTGACTCTTTCTCTCTCTAAAAATGGTGTGCTCTTGTTTTTTCTGAGTGACAGACTACAGTGTCGAGGAACATAGCAGATGCTAAAAACTTGGAAATGTATTTTGTTGGAAATTACTATATTTATTTTACTTTGAAACAGATGAAAGGGGCAATTTCGGGAATCACGGACATCAACGTATCCCCTTAGATCTAATTAACTTTGCTTTTGGATTCCGATTGTTTGTTGGACTCTACTGTACATACTTCATATTTAGGAGTGAACATTCGGATTTTAGTTTGGATTTTTGCCTAATCTGAACCGATTTGAAAATTCAAAATTTTCTGAAAATTAAATACGAACAGAACCGAATTATTCAAAAATCCGAATCTGAAAATTCGAAATCCAAACTTTAAAATCCGATCCAATCCAAAAATCCAAAATTACATAAAAAATCTATAAAAACCTAACAAAATCCAAAAATCCGAAAATCTGAAAAATCTAAAATTTATAAATATTTTTTTCTAAATTAATACCATAAAGTTGGTAGTATATAAAATATCATGTTTCAATATTTATGTAATAAGAGTGTAAATTGGGGGTCTTAATCAGAATATATATACATGTATATAAATTATATTACTAAAATATATTTCGGATTTCGAATTTATTCGGTTTTTAATATATCTGATCCGAAAATTGCTCAAAATGTAATCGGAACAGAACCGAAAATCCGAAACAAATTTTAAATTTCGATTTGGTTCGAATCGTATATTCGGATTTCGGATATTTTGCTCACCCTTATTCATATCCGTTGCGGAGATTATTTGGATATCTTTTTATCTTTTTCTTTTAAATTAAAAGTTAAAAGGAAGCTCGCATTACCTCCTTTAACCTTTTTATTAATCTATTGAATAACGACACTAGCAAAAAGAAAATCTTTAGCTTAATGGATGTTTGTGTCCAATTTTTTAATCAGTCAACTTTTTTTAATCTTACCTTACAGTTTTTAATCAGTGAACTTTTTCTCATCATGAATGGAACTTTTAGTAACAATTATCACACATTCTCGTTTTGAGAAAATATTTTCTTTGTATAAATAAAAAGATTTACAAAAATAATGAGTTCTTCTGCTAAAGAATGAAAGGGGCTCAACCCTCAACAGGCGGTGGAAATTAGGGGTGAGCAAAATATCAGAAATCCGAATCGAACTAAACTGAAATTTAAAATTTGGTTCGGAATTTTTGGATTTTCGGTTCGGTTCGAATTTAGTTTTCAAAAAATTTCGAATTTTCAGATCGGTTCGGATTAGGCAAAACTCCGAACCGAAATCCGAATGATCACCCCTAGTGGAAACTACCAAGCTGGAGTACGGTAGGGGCAGAGGGAATTTCCGGCACCTACACTTTGTTTTATACGACAAATAAATATTCTAAGATAAATGCCCTGTGAACTAATAATAAATGCAAAGAGCATTGAAAATGAGAATCTATACACACAGTTTTCAGCATATTATAATTAATGCTTATCTATAATAATGCATCAAATGATTATCCACCATTCATTTTTAAATATACATCCTACTACAGTTCAAATTATACATGTGCATCGCCTAATAACATGGGTTTGACGTGGAAATATAAGGATAAATTGTATATAAATACATAAATTAATGTACATAATTGTGAGAAAATAATTGGATTATTTTTAAATCATAGCTCGAATGTTGACAATGTAGTAAATCTTTAATCGAAATCTTGACGAGTTACAAATATAAATGCATCAAATTTTTCGACCAACGAAATTTTTTCATCTCTCTTACAGCTCACTCCTTTGTTCTCTCCCCATTCGAAAACCTCCCCACAAGTATGTCCTACTGATCGAACGACACCATTCCGATGGAGGTCTCGTCCATCGTGTCTTTGTCTAGAACCTTCTTTCTCCGCAAGAATGGAAACTTATAGAGAAGTCAAATTTAGTCATTCCTTGTTGAAGGAATATTTTTACTTTACTAGTTGTTGGATTTTTTGCATTTTGCGGAAAAATTGAAAGTTATGGTACACTAATATGAATTGGTGGAATTCATATTATGCATATCAAACCTGCACGTGACCAAGTTTGGTACGCTAGTATGAACTGACTGAATTCATACCAGCATACCAGACTTGGGTTTGGTAATCCTGATATGTATTGGCTGAATTCATACCAAAATTACCAAATTTGAATGGTATAAATTCAAATCATGCATATCAAACCAGTATACTTGATAAGCTTGGTATAAATTGACTGAATTCATACTAACATTACCGAACTTGCATAGTAAGAATTTAAACCATGCATACCAAAACCATGCAAATTTAGTATGCATGGTATGAATTAAGTCAATCCATACCATGTTTAACAAATTTACATAGTATGAATTCAAACCATGCATACCAAACCATACAAGTTTGGTATACATGATATGACTTCAGCCAATTCATATCATGCATACTAAACTTGTGTGCGGCCAAGTTAGGTACATTAGTATGAACTAGTTGAACTCATACCAGCATACTAGACTTAGTTTGATTATCCTAGTAAGAATTGACTGAATTCATACCAAGAGTACCAAATTTGCATGGTATGAATTCACACCATGCATATCAAACTAGCATACTTGGCAAGCCTGATATGAATTGGCTGAATTCATACTAGAATTGTCAAACTTGCATAGTAAGAATATAAACAATGTATGCCAAACTATGCAAATTTGGTATGTATGGTATGAATTAAATCAATTTATACCATGTTTAGCAAACTTGCATTGTATGAATCCAAACCATGTATATCAAATCATGCAAGTTTGGTATGCATGATATGACTTCAACCAATTCATACCATGCTTATCAAATGTGCATTTTATGAATTCAAACCATGCATACCAAATCATGCAAGTTTGGCATGCATTAATTTAGTCAATTCATGTATTGCATACCATATGTAAGTTTGGTATATAATGTATGAATTGACCAATTCATACCATAAATTCAAAGTCTTAGCACTGCGTAGTGGTGGCAATCGTCGGCACCAGCGGTGGCAGCGCGGGGCGGCGGGATACCCTTGCATACCAAACTTGTATATGCAAGTTTAGTATACAAGGTATGAATTGGCCAATTCATACCTTAAAATCAAAGCATTGGCACTCCGCATTGGTGGCGACAAGCGGCGGCGGGGGGGGGCAATGGACGGCGGCGGGATAATGTTGAAGAGCGAGATATAAAGAATTAAAGAGATAAATAAGTTGAAGAGAGAGAGAAGAGAATAGATAGAGAAATAAACTGAAGGGAATTTTCAGTCAAAAGTCCAAAAATCGACTATATTTTGGTTTTTTAAGTTCGTGGCTAACTATTAGTTTTAATTATTTTGATGAGTTAGTTTGGATTTAGCTTCTATTGGAAATCTGCTAAAAATTATAATAGAAAGAAAATGATGGAAAAAGAAAGAAGAGAATATTTAATATGTGGAGAATGTTGGAGAAGAAGAAGTAAAACTCGATACATATTGGAAATTTGTAAAAAAATTGAATAGAAGAGAAAATAAAAAAGAGAAGGAGAAGAAAAAGAGAAAATCTTGTAATTTTATAACTATTAAAATCTTGGAAATCTTGTAATATAGTTAGTACAGTTATATATTTATATAGAGTTAATTATATGTAAATACATAACTTAACGTCAAATTTTTAACTAATTCAAAAAATTGATTATAAAAATAGATAAACTTATAAGATTTGGAATTTGGTATAATCTTAATTTTTGTTGGTCAATATCTCAAATTTTCATAGTTTGGGCAAAGTCTTATTAAAAAGCTTTCAATGATAGCTTTCTTTTTGTACCCATAATACCGGATTTTTTGGTCACCAAAAATGGTTGGAAAATGGCATGAAAGTTGTAGTCACAAAATTTTTTATTTTTGGTTTTAGCCGAAATTTGAATTCTTGTCCATACATCATTAGCTTTACAATAGTACCTTCTAATTTTCCACCGGAGTACACTGTAAATTAAGTTATTGGCTAATGCACTTTTGGCTCAGGTCAAATTTCAAAATTTATAAAATTTGTATATTTTTTATTTTTAATTTTTGAGGTAGTCAAAAATCAAAATTAGGTAATAGTTTATATATTTTTAGACAATTAATCCTTTATATATTACTATTATAATACATTGTTTTGATTGTTATTAGGGAATATATAATGTTACTTTTACATATACGAAAAGTGAGTTATTGTGGGGAAGATAATATTTTTCTAGATGCATTATTGTTATTTAGACATCAATTTTTATTTTTATTTTAAAAGATGATCAGTAATAGTTTCTCATTCACCATGTGGTAATTCGAACCCCGACCTATTGGTTATTTAGACATCAATTGAGAGATACTTAATTTCCCTTCAACTATCTAATTTATGATAAATTGAGGTCAACGTTATGTGTAGTTCAACGAGAGAATTATGATTGTTGAAATTATTGCTAATATCTGTAAGCTTATCATTGAAAGTGCTGTAATTGATGACTAATAGATGATGATTAGCTGTAACACAAACTGTGTTTTCTCTAAAAATAATGACAATTTTGTCATTTATCCAATTATTAAATATGTATAAACATATAGTATGATAGAACTATATAGCACAGGGAGTGGAGCCTGTTCATTATCAACGTTGACCTACTCAATTTACATCTCAAAATGAAAAATCTCACTTTCAAATAAAATAAAATAATTATTTCTCCCATTATAATTTGGCTTTGTACATATTTTGCTTATACCTATATCAACTATAATAAAAAAAATGTTGGATTTTTACTCTAGCTAAAAAAATATTAAGTAATTATTCAAACACTATTTACAAAAAAAAAATATGTTTATTAGTATTAGTTAGGGAATCCATAACCCTATTTCTTTACTATTAATTCATTTTAACTATTCATGAATCTTACACCACTTTTTACTCATCTTTCAAAATATCCACTGTCCAGCCTAATAAAAACAGCCACAACTCCATTTTCAACTGTCACGTCAGCATTTTCAACCATAACATCCATAATCCAACCCTAAAAGTTCAACCTCAAATTCAGCCACAACCCCATTTTTTCATTTCATCATTATTTTATTATTCTCCAATTTCATATATATTTTGTTTAAATTGTGATATTTATAACATTAAGGTAAAAGACTAAAAATTTAAAAATTATTTAATGAAAAGTCATAAAAGTATCAAAAATTAAATAATTAAAATATTCAAATTAAGTTCATTAAAATTTTAAATTTAATTTAATTCATATGCGAATTAAATATAATTAAAATTTTAAATTCGGTTAAATTTATTAAATTTTAAATTTCATATTCAAATTAAGTTCATATATTAATAAAATTCATCATAAAAATTTGTATATACCATTTAAACAAAGAAAAAAAAACTAAAAAAGAGAAAAAGTGCAAAAAGTGAAATAAAAATGAAAATAAACGAAAAAATTAAACAAATAAAGAAAAAAAGAAAATGGAAATAAACAAAAGTTAATGAGAAGAAACGAAAAACCAAAAAATAAGATTTCCTTTTCGCTTTCCAAAATGTCGTGTCCTCTAAAACTCCAAGAAAATGTATATTTTGAATCGCTAAGTATGGGTTAAGCATGTTTAACATCGATTATATCCATTTATTAGTAAATATTAAAAAAAATCAAAACATGGAGAAGCAAAAGTTGGTGATTAACAATAATTAGTTAACCATAATAGATTCATCGACTCTCTCTCTCTCTCTCTCTCTCTCTCTCTCTCTCTCCAGATAGCAAGAGCGATTATGACATTCACTAACCAAAATGGCTAGATAAGCTCTCTTTTTTTGTTAATCATAATGGGTCGAAAAATAATTCGTTTATCAATGACGATAAACTTAACTTTTATGTGACCACTTATTAAGGATTAAGAAGTTTTAATTTAATAAATAATTACACTTATGGCCCTATCTAGCTAGTCCAAGTTTCAATAATATTCCGACCTTTAGAAAATGCAAATGAAATCTCGACCTACCAACAATGTTTCAAGAATGACATGGGAGCCAACTTCTAGTACAAAAAAAATTCCACATTTGTTTGTTTCTTCTCTCTTTTTTTCTTATCTTATCATGATTTTCTAAGTAGAAGAGGGAATTTAGAAAAATGTGTTGTACTGAAAATTCCCTCTATGCCATTTTTGAAATATAGATGATAAGCCAAATTTCTTTTATATACTCATGGATCGGGATTTTTTTAAAACTCGGCCAAAAATCACGGCGTAGAATATATAGTTCTTCGAACCACATTTTCTAAACGAACCAGAGACAATCCGAATTGATCTTGTAAAAGATCCGCTACAGAGCGAATGCGCTTATTTTTCAAATGATTCATATCGTCAAGTGTACCCATTCCAAATTTAAGTCCAATTAAATGATCGGCAGCCGCCAGTATGTCTCGGGGTAACAAAAATGTATTGTTCTGGGGTATATCAAAGTTTAGTCTTCGGTTCATATTTCGTCGACCAATCCTTCCCAATTCACATCTTTGTTGAAAAAACTTCTTTTTTAATTCCTTACATAAGGATTCAGAAAATACCGGATCCCCGCCTACACAAGCAAATTGTTGATAAAACTCCAAAATAGCATTTTCTTTTGATTCAATTTTTTTAACCCTAATTTTAATTCGATAAACATAAAAAGTTTGTGTTAGACTATCAAATGGAACAAAAATTATTCAAGCATTACCAATATTTGGATCCAATTCTATATTTTAAAACATATATAAATATTTATATATATATATATATATTTGATAGTGTGTGTATGTGAACTTGATATTCCTAACATATTTTGATCAACCTAATAGCTTAATGCTAATGGCACAAGACTCCACTTTGATACATGGGAAAGAATGTTTTCATCTAGTTGATAAAATGAGTTCATCATGTGGTTGATAGTTTCATTTCATCAAACAGTATGAATCTGTATTAGGTAACCAAATTATGATAACGGTTGGACAACTTATAGATAATCTAATGGTGAAGTGAGATTCTATCAATTAGTTGTATGACTTTTGTCTCCTTTCGCTTTATGATTTATCATATGTAACCTACCTTTAGCTACCTCATTATCTTTTTAGCCCTAAAGTTATGTGTTATTAGGGATGTCAATTTAGTCCGAAACTCATAGGTTGGCCCGATTAACCCGACATGGTTATGGTTGAAAATTCACAACCTGAAAAAAAATCTCAACCCGAATGACACTAAATCAAATAGCCCGCAAATCGATAGGGTTGGCCCAAAGATAGCCCGAACCCATAGAGCCGACCCGAAAATTAGCGAGTTCTTATTATTAAGTTTTCAAACTTTATTAATTTATTATTTTTCCAACTTTTGAAAGTTAGCATAATAAGATTTTTTTCAAATATATGTGAAAAAATGCATTTTGATTCAATATTCGAAAGTTATGCCTATCATTTCACTTTTCTATATTTTACTATAAGCTTTAATATAAAACGTTTAGATTTAAAAAATTTAAAAGAATAATAATCTATTAAGAAAATTGTATTTTCTTACTTCTCTAAAAGCTATATATTAGTTTTGAGTTGAAATGACATTCATTTATTGATGTGTTTCTTTGTTACAAATATACAATCATCAAAATTAATATATAAATTAAAAAAATTCATAAAATTTTTTGAGCCCGATGAGTTAGCCCAAAACCCGATAATTTAGGATTAGGGTTGAGAATTTATAACCCGAAAAAATTACAACCAGAATGACCCGTAACCGAATAGCCCGACAACCCGATAGTGTTGGCCTGATTGACATCCCTACGTGGTACATGAAACAAATAATACATAACTTAAAAGTGGAAAATAACATGCAAAAACTATATTTTTTAATTAATGTATCTAGAGCTTTTGCTTACCAATCAATTGATATGTGATGTATAAATTAGGCACATAGCCATTACCCTATGGGAACGAAACCTTTTTCTAAAGAGAGAAAAAATTAAATGGTGGGAGCCTTTCTTCACATGGGGAAAAGCTTTCTAATCATTAGATAACACAGAGTGAAGTGCAACGTTCTTCTCACTCTTCCTCACTGGAAAAATGTTAAGTGGTGAGTCCATATCTTGGATAATGACCCTTTTCCTCATGACTTAGGTACCCTTGTAGAAGCATAGAGAATGACTTGTCACTTGGCTTCAACTCCAACTGTCTTGGCGTAACTAGTTCTTCCTTACCCCAACGGTGAAAACTGTAACAGGTGTACCCGAGGCTATTCCTGTAATATGATCGCCTTTACAGAGTCGGGTTACTTGACTCATGGCGATGGGCCCTTCTACAAGCATGCTTGATATACATGTTTTATTCTACACAAAGTAAGAAGATGGTTGCATTTCATCTCTTTCGAGAGAGCTCATTCATTCATCTTCATTAAGCAATTAGGTCGATGTGTAATAGTGCAAGGCACATGGTTCCTTAAACAATGGAAAAGCCTTACATGTCAAAAGACATCACCATAGACACGAACATGATGAGTTGTGAGATTCTGTGACAGGAAAGTTTGATAATATAATCTGGTGGTCCAGAACAAATTTTGACTCTTTCTCAATATTAAAGATGCAATATCAAAACGAGATTCTCTCTTTCAGCTTTCTTTAGTCATAGGTTCCTTTTTCTTTGGTCAGAAAGAATAGTCAGTTACAAGGAGTCCTCGAATATCTTCCCTTCTACCACATACAAAGGTTGCATACCTTAGTTCTTGGATGACATGTTACTCGAAACAGGTTCAAAATTGAATGCATCCCAGAAAATTGTAAGAGAAAAGCACACTTCATCAAAATAAAAATAAAAATATATGTGAATTCAAGGCAATGCTCATGACTTCTTAGGTCTTCCCCTCCTACCCGAACCTCTTCCTCCAGCACTTGTAGCCTCAGATGCAGGGTGGCCCCTCCCACGACCCCTGCCTTTTTTCGCTGAAGCAGATCTGCCTTTTCCTCGGCCCGAGCTCTTCCCACTTCTGTGTTCTGCTTCGCCATTGAGTGCATCACTTTCATCACTCTCGTAGTCACTGTTGCCCTCATCCTCCGAAGAACTTTCGTTCTTCCTCTTTTTAAAGTTTTGAGGTTTTTTAGCATTACTCTTTTTTGGAGCTTTCTCAGCCACATCAGCTCCATTATCAGATGGTTCAATTACTGCAGAGCATGAAAAATGTAGTGCATGGTCAAACCAAGCCACAGACAGAAGTCGGCTTCTTTCACCAGGCAAAAGAACATACTAAAAACACAAGCAAGTGCACTTCCCGTGTGTCTCATCTATGATTCATTGGTTTCTAATGAGTTTTTAACAAGTGTATATAACTATACCTTCTGCAGCTTTACCATCATGGACTTCAAGCTGTCAAGAAACATTAAAGAAATTCAGATACCCTTCAGCAGTTTGAATAACTTTTCCAGGTGAGTGTCAAAAAATTAATACCTCTTCAATTCTCTCAGCATTCTTCGTTCTGTCAACCACTACCAAAGAATGGGCAAATCCACAGGCAACACTACAGAAAACCGTACACAAAATCAGTGTCTATACAGAGATACTAAGTCTGAATTCATACGATTGGTACTAACCTAATAACATGCATCCCTTCTAGGATGTCCACTTTCTTTGGAATTGCTGATGATCTGCAATGAGCAGAAGCAAAACACAGCCTCAAAAATGGTGCAACTGTCTACATAATCATAGGTCCAGGTATGAAGTTGTGGAGAGTCAATGTGCATGTGCAAGTGTGGCATGCAAAATTTACACATAAGAAAACCAAGTACTTTTGCCCATTAGGTCCATATCCCAGTTCTCCAGATTGTGCATGACCCCAGCTGATACATGAAGAATCAGCCCCAACAAAGTGGTGCGAATTGCCTGAATCCATACAGCGCAGGTTCCAGCCACTGCAAAAGATGTTAGCTTGTCAATGCTCAATGCATTGGCATAGAGTTAGAAAATAATTTCTCTAGTGCAGGATTTGTGACACTTAGTTTTGAATCAGTTACAAGAACCTCGGTAATGAGTGAACAAGGTCCGTCTCAGGTTGGGAGATTAGTTAGCTATTTTCTCGTTTTGTTTAATGCAGTACAGAGAAAAGAGATCATATATAGACAGGGTGTGTGCAGCTAAAAGAGAAAGTCGGGTTCTTTCTTCTTCCTCGCACGCGTCTTGTATTTTTAGCACAATATCCCAAAAGTGAAATAAACTGGCATCAAACAATAGCTAATATCTTACCTTTCATGTAGACATCATACAAATAAAATATAGCTTATCTGACCGCAGAAAACTAATATGAATGAAAACTGTCTTGATCGTGGAATGACTGATCAATTGAAGAAACCATTCAAACAATAAAACAAATGTTTTCTGAGTGATTTTGCAGACCTCAAATCCATGAGAGGCTTAGGGTACATCCAGTCATCCCCAGTGTTCTTAATCTTGCCCCAAATGTAAAGCTGCCCACCTCCTGCAAAAAAAGTACTATTATCAAACTAGTATTTTCTTAGAGAATTAGTTTACATCTATAACACAGGCTATCAATCAATTTTAGCAAAATCTAATTCAGGTATGACACAACAAACCCACGGCACTACAGGTACTATTGCATGTCTTACATAGCCATAATCAGACAATCTTGAGAGAACTGACATATTCATACCACAATCCAACATGAATTTAGAGTCTCATATCTGGCACTTAGGGTCATTGTTTTAACAACTCAAGCACTAGAGACTTGGCTAAAACTAAAAGGTTTTCTTTGTACAAGATCCAAGTCCTGTTTGAACATCACCAACATCCAGACGGCCTAACCTAGTGCTAAGCTACTCTAGCCCCTTCCTACTATAACAGTATCACAACATATTCAACAAAAATGACACTGAGGAAAGCAGCATAAAAGTTAAGTAACAATTGATATTATTAGCAACACTAATTGTTGAAGTGAAGATCTCATAGCCAAGTACAGCCTATATCTGCATCCCAAATAAACCAATATACATTCCAACTTTCCTCACAATATTATGTCCCAATTCATACCAGCAACATGCTTAAAAGAATGCACATAAAGATGAAGCAGCAAACACTGAGACTAATGGAGAAAGCTGCAGCAAGAAGGTGGCAAATCCTACCGGCTGTACATGCCGAATTAGCAGAACCTGCTGAAATAATTGAATTTGGAGGTAGCACATTATGCCTTGTGAAAACATCAACAAGACGTGGAGCCCATTCATCCTTCTGCTCTCTATGCCCAAGCCTGTCATTAGCAGCTATGAAATTCAGCCCATAATGATCGAGAAGGTAACAACAGAGAACATAACTAATGAGACAAAACAATTGCAATACCTTCCATAACCACCAAAGCCCCACCTAATCATTTTCCACAATAAGACATTCAAAGAAACACACAGTCAATCAAGCATTTTTTATTAAATGACATATCAGTTAAATTTTTAAGAATAATCATTACCATGCAATAATGCTAAACTTACGTGTAAACATGACCATCCTTAGTAACAGCCACTGAGATAAAATAAACAAACAGGACTTACATACCAGAACATTGTAAGAAATATAGTGGACTAGAACAATACATTGGTTTAGGTAATTAACTGTTTGAATACCTGTATGATTAGTTCCACAAGCAGCTTTTACAATAGTCTCTCCTGAAAGAGAGGCTATAGCTCTAGGCCGAGGTTGAGCTTCATAAGCAAGCCTCACAGAGCTGTCCTTGGTATTATACTGTCAATGACAAGCTTGTCTTGTTAGTACTGGGATGAATGGAACATCAAGTTACATGAGTACAAAGAATTGGAAGACGAGAGCTACAAAAAGGATTAGTAGAAGCTAAGTTCATCTTGTGAAATGAGCACAAACATCAATTGTCAAATATTTGTATTATGAACTGCAAAGTTACATCAACAACAATTGGAAGACAAGAGCTACAAACAGGATTAGTAGAAGCTAAGACCATCTTGTGAAAAAAGAGTAAAAATAAGCAACTTCTGGGTTCAAAGGGACTAACTAACTATTACAACATGAAATCTGCATTGTGCAGCAGGAAACACAAAAATTAGAAACATATCTAAACTGAACAAAAGGTGTACAAGATTTATACATTTATGTCTATCTGCAAACGCAGACACAGTTCTCTCAGAAATTAGGTATAACATCTAAAAAACACTACTTTCTAGATGATGAATACAAGCTTTCAAACAATACAAGTATTCATAGAGTTTTCAAATTATTATATTAAACAGCTCAAAACCATTATATAGGAGAAAGAAACAGTCAAAAATAGCTAGATTACGGAAATAAATATACATTACAACTCCTTTATCGGGCCTACCTCATTGTTTGAACCATGCCCTAACTGTCCATATTGTGGAAGACCAGCAGTCCTTGTAGATCAAAATCAGCATTAAACAGAAGAAGCAACAACCAACAAGGAAGGGGGCAGGGGGAGAAGAGGTCCAACAGTAAATTCTAGAAATGCAAATAAACGAAAAGGGGGCAGGGGGAGAAGTGATCCAACAGTAAATTCTAGAAATGCACAAAAAAGAAGGTCCACAAACCATACATAATAGAAGATCCTTCAATAGAAGTGAGCCACACTGTAAATTCACCCCCACAAACAGCACTTTTGACTTCAGATACTTGACAACGAACTGGAGATGTCTCAAACTCTGCAAAATAGGAATAAGTATTAACGGTAGGCAGTAAAGCCAATCAAACACAACTCTCTTATCAGATAAATGTGAGAAGGAAAATTACTTGTATAAATCATGAATATTATAAACATAATACACTTCAAAAGGGAGGTCAAATCACAGGGAAGTTATTGGTCAGGGCATTGACAACCTACTAAAGAGAAACACAAGTACTAATGGAAATCATATCTCAAATTAAAAATTTACCCACAGTAGTATACAGTTCTTTTACAATTATGCAGTGCATAATCACAGTTAATACCAATAAGAAACAAAAACATTAAACATAGATCTGCAAGATAAATAAGTATATAGATTCTACTTCCAACATATTTGAACTGCTTTTCACTAGTACTTAGGAACTATAATGTGAAAATCAACGGATCAAAACAAACACAAACTCCAGAGACTGAAAAGATCATGATTTAAAAAATAAAAAAAGTTGACTAACAGTTATATAGGAGGATAATAAATTCAGGAAGCTTTTCATCTTTGACCTCAATATGCTCACATAAATCAGAGAATGATGCTCACCATTTTTCATGGAACCTGAACCGAGCTGTCCATGTTTATTCCAACCAAATGCAAATGACAGACCATCTTCAGTCACTACCACAGAATGACTCCTACCAGCCCCTGCTCTAACAATGTTATGCCTGAAAAATGTGAACAGATGTTAAATGGTCAGCCTGGCTTGCAAACTGCAATGTTGTACAAGTCACTACTTAACAACTGGAAAAAACAGGATTGGACTAATTATCACACAAGATTTTCCGTTCACCAAACCTTTCAGTGGTAGATATACATAAACATGATCTGTTTTTCTTGTGGTTTACATGTACTAATGAAGGAATAACTCAAGACATCTCTTCTTGTACTGGTACATTTTGAACATAAGTAAACAATTCTAAAGCTACAAAAATTCATTTGAACAATGAAGTAAAAGAAGGTAACACACTTGGACAATTCTGAAACAATTGTCGGCCTATCTCTCTGAACTCTATCACCATGACCAAGCTGTCCTTTCTGCACACTTAGCAAAACATAACAAACAAGCACAGTGAGGAAACATAAAAAATCATCATCAGAAACTGAAATTCCAGATAACATAAGAAACATGCCTCATTGCGACCCCAAGTGTAACAGCGCCCATCCACATCCAATGCCACACAATGGCAAGATACTACATAACACAAAAACATAAATAAATAACTATATATTTTACAAAAGCAAATCCGAAAGTTTCACACAAGAGCCATGAAACTCAACCAACCAAAGCCCGAATACATATCTACTTACCACAGCCAGAGGCAACAAATCGAATATTCACCCCCATAAGCGTGCGCAGCCTCGTCGGGGAGACCAAATTCTCCTCCGGCGTGGTCCTCCGGCGACCCATTGCATCCCACGACGTGGTGCCGCAAAAGAGCAGCTCCCCTCCTTTTACCTCCTCCTCCACCTTATTCTCCCCCTCCGCCGCCGCCGCCATTTCCCGCCAACCCAATTCAAAAAACGATCAAATACCAAGATCCAGCGAACACTTCTTTGGAGGCAAATCCGCCGAAGAAACGGAAACTTAAAAGGATTAATCGGCAGCTAGGTTACAAGAAGGGGCGACAGCAGGAAAAGAAGCCCGAAATTGCAGAGCTGAAAAGCAACACAACAAATATTTGAAAATTGGAAACCCTACCCCGGCTGCCACTAGTAGCAAGCTTTTAATTTTCATTTTAATTTTAATTTTAATTTCTAATTTTAATTAGGAGAGAGAAACGAAAAGGGGCGTGGGAGATAAGGCGGCTTTCAGTATATGTGGTTTCCGAGAATGCTGATTTTACTTTATTGGTAAGATTTAATAACTACGATTTTCGGATATTATTTTAAAAAAATATTTTTGGCTTTCCGTTTGTTCCCGCGATATTTTGTATTTGGAAATTTGGGCTAAATATTCTAAATATTCTCTTTTTGGGATGTCGGACATTGGAGAATATTTCCAGGCATTCTTCACAAGTTATGTAATAAATTTTAGTGCTCAAAGTTCAAGTCTACAAAAAGGAGCAAAGGGTAGTTGGAGTTATCTAAATAGTTATGAATTGTGCTTTGTGATTTGATTTTTTAGACTAGCTTTAGTGGTAACATTGAAATGACATTGGAGGTTATAAAATATTGGAGTCATTTTCGACGAGCATTGCTGGGGTTTTATGCTCCGGAGCTAAAGATATTATTGTTGTATCATCTTCGCGAGGCGAAGAGAGTGTTATAATAACTCAAGTCTACACAATGCGTGAGAGCACAGATGATCATATGTAGTATCTGTTAATTTGATGATGTACGTCCTGGATTTTTGTGTGTCAAGTAGAGAGAGAGAAAGAGTGATTTAGATGATGATGAATAGTAATTTTGATTTTAGGAGATGCTATATATAAACATATATATTTAATTAACTAATTACACTTATTTGACACTTTTTCTACTGTTTTTTTGACATAAGTCATTTTTTAAAAAAAGTATTTCTACACTGGCAGTAGCAATCGGAAAAATCAACACTAATTTAATGAGCAAAATAATAAAAGATAAGTCACATGTGTATTTATTTTAACAAATTTTATGTCAAGAGAAGTAAGATTGTGTAAATGGAGGTACAAATGAGAAAAAATATAAGTAGTTTTTTATGTTTATATATAATAACAAAAAAAAAAAAATTGTTGTACCCCTCCTCCATTGCACCATGCTGACTCAAACTCAGTTTACACTTATCTAGTAAGGAGGCATTTACCATAGATCTTCGCGATCGAATAACTGTAAATAGTTCGCCATTCTTACATAAACATGAGTTTTAGTTTATTTGAATCTCTTTCTGGAGTGAAGTTAGTTATCGTGAAAACTACTTTTATCATGAAAACTAAAAAACACTTCAGTAAATGTATAAAGTCACTGTATTCACATATAAATTAAATGCACTTCGAAAACAAAATGAAATTAAATTTTTTAATGACTATCAATTCTTTTTAGTTTTTCTGTTAGCGTTGTATTATTTAATTAGATTGGAGTGTTTGGCATAAAAGCTAACCGTCTCATTTTATTAATTTCCTAAACGACAATCAATTCTTTAGAAAACATTTCGGCTGTCTATCCGAAAATAATGTGGCCAAACAATGCCTTAATTCCAAATAAAATATTGCCAAATTATTGACATGACGATATATGTACATCAACCAAATTTCTGGCAGCATTGCATTCATTTGAGTAGATTAGCATGTGTATACGAAACTTTAGAAATCAATCTCAATACACACACAACAAACACACGTCACAAACAAAGTCGCACACACAATACACACACATGCATTATACGCAATACACACACAAAACACATAACAAACACACCCGACACACACACAACACATACACTTGCACACAATTCAAAATATATATACAAATAATATAGAATTACATAATATATATATATAATTATTCAATTAAAAGTTAATTTTAAATCTTGTTTGATTTTTGACTTACCAAACAAAAGATTTGAAATTGAAATAGAATATCATAACTTCAAATTCAATTTCATATAATTGCAATTCCAAATCAATTACAAATCTATTTTACCAAACACACCCTAATTAGAAACGCTTCAGTTCCTTCGCCGGAAGCTGCAGGAAAAACTCGAAGGCGGTTCTCTAAGGAGATACTCTGATGCCCAAGTCAAACGACAGTTTTCATGTATATTCAATGAGGGTAAATTTGAAATGAGGTGAAGTAAAGATGGCGTATTGCATGCGTAAAGAGTGAAGCACAACGGATGGCGTCCAGACCGTAAGGTGACGTACCTTGGTAGGTGAGAGGGGGTGAGCATTTTACAATGTTATGCAATGAAAAGTAAAGAGTATTGCTTCGTCTAGGGCAAGGGATTCATGGTCATTTAAGTGTAATTACATGTATTGGCCATCCGGCTATGTAAGTGTACATTCATAGCTGTCAAATTCGAGCATATTATCTTGGAAGATCTAATGATTATGCAGCGAAAAAATTTGTCGTAGTCTAATAATTACGCAGTGGAAAAGAACATACAAGAACAACAGATCTAGATACATAATCGATATTGTATGTTGAGCAGTTATAACACAACAGTTAGAACTACTTATTTATTGTGCAATTTTTTAACCAGTTGATTGGATTCTGCAGAAGAATTCACGACTATCAGTATTCATGTGCACTTTCATCTGATGAAAGGAATTTTTTATTCTTTTTTTAATCCATATGTATATTTTTATCTTTACAATAAAATGGTTATTTTGATACATAAATTGACTCTATATATAAGTTTGTTATTTTTTCCGTGTTTTTTACAATCGCATGTTATAGTAATTATAAAGCGAAAATGCGAAAAACACTTGCAATGAAATTGAAGGAAGACATGTTCGTACTGAAATACTAATAGAGAGGTCTAAGATACAAACCACATTATTCGCGAACTCGTAAGTGAAAAAAGGAATTGACGTAAGATATAAATATATTTCGACTTTATTTATATGTCCCCTGAAAATAAGAAATATGTGGCTCGGAAACTTTGTACGTAGTGAACTTTAGATCTATACTAAGCACGTATTCCTTGCCTGATTCCGACCTGTTGTGCCCAATAATAAGACATAATTAGGACAACATTCGACAAATTAGCTAATATTGAAGCAACAGAATCTGAATTCTTGCTGGAACAACTATCTCCATGTGATCTCACAACACATACATCTTCCAACATTGTTTCCCAACTCTGATGAGTTTGAATGTGTCGACTAGGCTGTCAGGTTTGTGAAAAGAATGTCGGCAAAGTAAAGAAGACCCTCAATTGAAGCTAAGTGATAAAAAAGAAGCTAAGTGATAAAAAAGGAGGATATTTCAAACAAAATAAAAAGATAGATAATTGCCATTTAAATCATAATTTTTCGTTGACTTCTGGTCAATCCCATAACTTTTGAAATGGAACATAAAATCATAACTTTTGACATTTTCTCAATTATCCTATAGATCAAAATTCCGGTGAAATTGGTGGTGACGTGTCAGCTGGAATTTCCGACGTGGACAAAATGTTCGTTATTCAAAACGATGTCGATGGAATAATTGTCATTTAAATCATAACTTTTCGTTGAATTACGGCTGACACGTCACCATCAATTTCACCGAAATTTTGATCTGTGGGATAATTGAGAAAATACCAAAAGTTATGATTTTATATTTCCGTTTCAAAAGTCATGGAATTGACCAGAAATCAACGAAATATATCCAAAACAGATCGAAATTGTCGGATGTGGATTCCTACAATATTGAGAAAACAATAATAATATAAAAGAACACTAGGGTTCTTATTTTTAAATTTTTTAAAAAGTTAGAACTCATACAACTAATGAATTGATGGGTTAAACCGACGTTACGAAATGAAGTGAAAGTCTAGAGACCAAATTAATAGGGAAAAAGTGAAAATTCATAGTTTTTTTTGGTAATAATGTTCACTAGTCTCAGTCAACGTATATGTTTTGCAAAGCTTTCACTTCACAAAAAGGAGAAAAATAAATAGACACATGTTGAGAGGTATAATTATGATGAACGTATGGTGCATTAATATGTAATAGAAGAGCCATTCATTGTGAGTGGACCAACACTTTGTGCTGAGAATTCTACATAGTTTGACCTGAAATCTTAAAGTTGGTAGTAATTGGTTCTTCTATATAGTTATTTTTGTATTTAGTTAGCATGTTTGTCAAACGAAAAGACCGTGTTAGTTATTTGGCCCGATCACATGTCACTAAAAAGGGTTTTTTTCTTTGAAATTTTCATTGAGAATGTTGTTATCCTTATGTTAGTGTAACTTGTGTAAGGAGTGAGATAACTTATCTGATCAAGGCATGTTACATTAACATGAATCCTATCCTAACATGCTTAATCCTAGGGGTGAGCATTCGGTTTTCGGTTCGGTTTTTGCCCAAACCGAATCGAACCGAAAAACCGATCCAAATCAAAAAAATCGAAATATCATAAAATTATCTGAAAAACCGAAAAAAACAAAAAAATCAAAAAATGTATGTATATATATATATATATATATATGTAAAATATAAATATATGCATATATTAAATACATATAGTTAGTCATTATTATATTATTAATATATATATATATATAAAATATTAAATATAAATTCGGTGTTTTTCGGTTTATAGTATATTCGAACTGAACCGAACCGAAAAACCAAAATTTGTGAAAAATCAAAACCGAACCGAACTGAAATCCGAAAAAAACCGAACCAAATTTTAAATTTCGGTTTGGTTCGCTTCGGTTTTGCTTACCCCTATGTGGGAGTGTGTCTGTGACAAAGTAATCTCAACTAAGGATAGGGTGCGCTCACAAATTCTTCTCTTTTTAGTATTTTCATTTGATATCAACTTGACTTATGTTTGATATGTAGGAGATGCTCACAAATACACATATTACATATACAGTAATTTTTAAGTAATATAGAAATAAAAGTTATTACTATTTTTCTAAGAGTGGTGATGTCTAAAAGTTATCAGTCAATCAATTATGTTACGATCTCTAAGACAAATTGGACTGATTTATTTTAATAAATGATTAAGAAGATTCATTATGTTGTTGCAAAACATAAAAAATTTATAGTAATAACAAAAATTAAATGGATAAATTTACTGCGAATCAAAATGATAGGACATTAATGAAACATTTTGAAAATTGAGTATAATTTATAAGAAGATTAAAAAAATTCAAATAGAAATTATTTCTTTACAAATATCTTGGAGAATAGAAGTATTTTTACAAACTCTAACAATTGATAAAAAAAAAAATTCACCACATAATGACACCAAAAAATGCATCCACTGACTTTGGTATCTTCTAATTTCCAAGTTGGACAAATGATAATGACTAGACTTGTAAGCAAATATAATTATTGGGCAGAAACCCTATGACATTTGTGAGAAATTCTTAAATAAGTTTAGCATAATTGTTCTGCATAAATGCTAAGAGAATAGACTTATAAGCAAATATAATTATTGGGCACACAAAATCTACGACTTAATATCAACTATGACTTAATATAAATCTATAACTTAATATGTGGCTATATTCTGCAACTGAGTTTCCTTTTACAGAAATAAATTATTATATGCATATTCCAACATTACTAATAATTGAACAGTGAATTATCCAATTTAGTTGGTTAAGCATTAATCTAACCTGATGTCCACATAACCACTAATTTGTTGTGAGTTTGCCCACCAAATACATGTAACACTAACTTAAATCAGCATTCGAGATTAAAACTTTAGCACCAAAATATCATGATTATGCAATATATCTGTCACTGACACAACGGAATTCAATTTCACCAATAAGCTAGTTGTTTGGTGCAATGTTGATTAAAGTAGGTGAACTATTTAATGTTGTTCAGTGTTGTTTCAGTCATCTTCTTCCTCAGTTTCATTATCGAAGATTAATTGCTTTTCTTTATCACTATATATCATAGTTATCATTTTCTTCTTCAAAATCGTCTTGATTTGCTACTTCTTTTAAAATTGGAATCATTGCGTCACTGGAGTCACGACGTGGTCGATCTCCGAGTTGCACGTCGTTAGAAATTTCGTGAATTTCAACTCCATCTTCTTGGAAAGCTGTGTCTTTTGTGACCTCTTTTGTTGTTCATTAACTAGCATCGAATTTCTTTGCTCGAACCTTGAACACTCCTCGTCAGTTTACCTTGTCTTTTTTCTTACTCGGACACGAAGTAAACTTGAGATGCTTGTTTGGCCAAGGCGAAGGGTTCATATTTTGGATATTCCTTTTGAATATTTCACCCTGACTATTTTATACTTCGGATGAACAATTGTACCACCACGTGGAGCCGGAGCCGGAGCCGGATTATACCATAAACAGTTGAACAAGACGACTAAGTTTATTGGTAATGCACGATATTCTGTAACACCCCTTACTCAGTAGGTTTCCCCACCGAATAAGTGATGTCACGGTTGGTATCGCGGACACTCAGACCAA
>JAYDZE010147684.1:0-22523 GCA_034509125.1 Monilaria moniliformis
TAAAGCTGATATTGTGAATGAGCTTAGACAAGCTAGACTGAAACTTTCAGAAATGGAAGAGTTCACGAAGAATGAGATTCCACTCAATATGTACCTCATTCTGTAAGTTGTCATTCTTATTTATTTTGTGGATATGGATTGTCATAATGATTTATAGTGCTTTTGTTATTTTGAGTTGGTCACCAGGGCAGTCTATCAATTTAACCGGCAATTTTGTTTTATTAGGTTGCTTCACCTATGCATAACTATATAATATATTGATGTAATACATAATTATTAAAGAATTCATCCTATTATCATCATGTTAAGTTGTTAACCATCATCGGAACCCATTCCTGCAACTTGGAGGATCAACTTCATGGATCTTCTTATCCACATTTTTCAGTCATCCACATGCCAAGAATTTATGTGATTTTTATGCACCTAACCTTTTGTGGAGTGAAATTATCTATCTTTCTAGCAATATAAAGTACTTTTGAGGTGCTGAGAAGAGTGACTTCATGCTTGTATCTTTTGTACAAATGAACATAAACATCTTATTCAAGAAATTAAATGATCGCTTCTTCAATGTCAGTGGAGTTGACCCTTCTGCTCCAGCATCTGAAATTAAGAAGGCTTATCGCAAAGCTGCACTAAAATATCACCCCGACAAGGTTTTGATATATCTTCTTTTGTGTGTTCATTTTTTTAATGCATTCTGACTAGGCAGATAACTTAGTATATTGTTAACTGGTGTAGGCTGGTCATTCATTGGCAAGAAACGAAAATTCAGATGATCCCATATGGAAGGAAATAGCAGAGGAGGTCCATAAAGATGCGGACAGACTCTTCAAAATAATCGGAGAGGCATATGCGGTACTTTCAGACCCTACAAAGGTATAGATCTTTAATATCTCAACTGACCGCTGCCCATATATTCTCAGTTTCCACGATTGATATTAATGCTAAGGTCTTCAAAAGAAGTTGTAGTTAGGTGTTAACTTTATGGGCATAATTATCCGTTAAGCAAAAGGATATTTGTTCCACATGGGCAGTGGTTGGCTCTCAATACCGAACTTGTTTTGGGTTCCCGCTATTATCTTGAATTCATTGCCATGGCTTAATGCTTTCCACTTGCAGCGCTCACGTTATGATCTTGAAGAGGAGGTTCGAAATGCCCGTAATGGAAGTAACAGCTCGAAAAATTTCTCAGATTTCCAAAACTACACGTTTGAGAGGGGTGGTTCTAGGAGACAATGGCAAGAGGCTGGAAGATCATACGGAAACTCAGCTAGAGGGTCCGAGAGAAACCACTACCATTGGCACTCATAAGGACTTCCCCGGATGGAATCAAAATGTTCGAATCAAGGATCACCGGAAGGCATACAATCTCGTGTTGGTTTTTACCAAAGTCCCGGTATGCTTTTGCCATAACTTGACCCACTCAACAATGAGGGCTGATGGACTGGATCTGAAATTTTGATGGCTAGTCCAAATGAGGCTCTACAATGTATAAACCGGAAACTGTCATCTGCTGGATACGAGGAAACAGGTGTTTCTGGATGGAGAAAGAACGAATTCGTGTTCTTGTTACTTCACCGTATTCAACCTTTGGCTCGAACCAGCATGCTAACAGTGAGTTGCTCGACTCGGGAGTTCGTGATAGAAAAGAGGTAGAAAGTTGGTAGTACAGGAACAAGGTTGAGTGTAGCTAATTGTGTTTCATCCTGCTTTAGTGTATGTACTTGTCTTATAATTCAAAAGCTCCATGTGCATAAGCTCTGTTTTTTTTTTTAATTAAAGATTGAATTTGTACAATGTGGCATGTGGGCGCGCATCTTTCTTTCATCAATGACCACAAGAGTGGAAAAAACCAAATTTTTATGCTCACTGTTGAATTTTTTCCACTGGCAAGAGAAACTTATAGCCATCGATCGTGTTGGTAATACGTTTTTGTGCAATTGCGTGCAAATCGTGTTGGTAATACGTTTTTTGTGCAATTGCATGCAAATCACACATATTGACAGACATTACATTGGGTAAAATCTTTGTGATGGACGCAATCTATGTATGGTGAGATTTGAATTTATGTGTTACAAAAATACATTTAAATTGAAATTAATGGTACAATTATTCCCTTTGTAACTAATAGCAACTTTCTTTTTGGTAAACCACAAAATGTCTTGTCTTAAAAGCCAACCTTCTCGTGTGTATTTATGAACTTCAAACCTTCATGAGTTTTTCCAATAAATATATAACCTCAAGAATGGAAAACAAAGAGGAGAAAATAGTGAAAAGAAAGAACAACAAAGTAAATTGATTCTAGGTATATATAGGTGATGTTTGCATGGAAGCATTTAGAAGAGGCATATGCAGAGGTGAGAGCAAAAAACTTTGGGTTAATTGTACGTAATTTATCGAACTTTCATCAAATTTTGATTTTGCATAACACTTCAAAAATCCGTATGATTATTACTGAACTATTAATTTGAGTTGATTTTACGATCGATCAGCGTTCCGCAAACTCCATGTTGACATGGAAAGTTGGCATAATTGTTATCGCGTGACACTACAACAAAATGTTCTAGTATTGCATAACTTTTAAAGAATTGTGAAACTTATAAGTTTTGCTATTAGGGTTTAGAGTTTAATGAGTAACTATTATATATATGACAAAAATAAAAGTATGTCACAAAATTTAGTAAAATTGTAATATTGAGATTATTTTTGTACCTAAGGACTAACTATTCACATACATTGAAATAAGCTAATGTAAAACCTATACCTAAAGAAAAAGCCAAACATAGATCAGCAGCAGCCATGTGATTCTACGCCAGACAAAAGAGTCCCCCCTTAAGTAGGCTTCAATGATTATACCATTTCTTTCAAGTTTCAACCCAACTTTTATATAAGAATTTTTATAAAATTTTAATTTTAAACATAAATTAAAAATTCTGTATCTAAATACATAAACTTTTAATTGTTCTTATTTATCATATTATCATGAATTTCGACAAATTAATGTCATCCTAGCTTGCTGAAGTGGTGCAGACATCCACCGCATTGTTTAATACCTCACTCATTTAAGCCACGTAGATATACTTAGCGTCCTCCACGTCATTAATTTGTATAAATTTGGCAACCGTGCGAAAAATCAGAACAATTAAAAGTTCGTATAATTGGATATAGAAATTTTAGTTCATCTGCAAAATCGAAGTTTTGAAAGTTACCTCACATTTATGCTCATTATCCTCTCATTTCAAATTTTCCTAATTGTTTCACAAATTGATAATGGAAAAAAAAAGAATAAATAGAAAAAGACAACTAAGAGAAGGAAGATATTAAAGGTGAAACTGAAACAAAGGTAAATCTAACTACTAGCCTTCGTTTGTCTGTGATATGCTACAATTCTTGTGTGGTCCATCCCATCACACAACTCACAAGAGAGGGTCACAAAATAAACCAAAGGAGAGACCCCACTATGTGTTCATTGTTCATTATCATGATAATGTGATTTTGCTATACACAGCTAAATTTTTTGAAAAATGAACTATCTAAAGCCAACATGTACTGATTTTCAGAACTATTGTTTTCAAGACTTCGGGCCTACTTACCAAGCTAAGCTATTCATTCCCCTCTTTACAAACGAGGATTGGTAAAAACACTTACATTGTCGTTGACGATTAGGCCAGAAAGGAATCCGCAGGCCATTCTTGTTTCCAAACTCAAATTCTTTAAATGGCGAAGTGACGGAGTTGAATTAGTGTACCTTGTCGTTTGGGAGCATAGTTAGAAAGATGTACTAATTAGAGGACTACTGTCTTCAGAGAAGACGATGATGCAGATTAATGCTCCGCAGCTGGTTTTGTTGGCGAAGAGAAAAGAGTGTCGGGTAGGAAATGCTCCAAACTGCATCGTGCCAAAATCAGGTGGAAAGCAGATTAGCATACTTCGAACCTTATAATTAGTATCGGGGAGATAAAAAGAGTGTACCTTTCGGGGAGATAAGAGTCATCATCATTTACATGGCGGTTTCTATCGCCATTAGAAACGGTGTTATACGAGGAAGATTCAGTTTCTTCCAGCACTGAATTCCCACAATCAGCTTTTGATGATTCTTGCCAGTCATCGAGTTCTGCAGCAATGAATATCAGAGTTTAAAAGAAGAAGAAAATCCAAGATGAACACCCTGCAAAATGTAATCCTAACCTTGCAAAACATCTGGATTAGCACGATCAGAAGAAACAACGGCGTTTTCTACTGGCTGAGACTGTCTTGGGGAGGAAACTGAGACACCAGCTGGAAAGCTTGGAAGAAACCGATTATTATGCTGCTGATATCTTAGGTCCATCAGCTGTAAATTCTCCATCCTTCGACCTTGAAGTTCAATAGCGTTCTGTAATTCTGCCTCCTGCTCCAATTGTCTCCTCAGCATCTCTTGTCTACTGAATAACATTCTAGATCCTGCAGCCAGCCGTGCATGCTCACCAATCGGAAGATCAAAGTGTTCTTTGGAATCAATTGCAGAAGGGCTTAAGTTCGGTGAATACTCCCCCCTCTCTAGATTTTGATATTGTTGCTGGAATTGTTTCCTACGAACAATCATTCAACGTAGGGATGTCATTACCGGGCTAAAGATCAACACAAGAGATAGCAAAAGAAAAGATTCATACTTGTCCGGGGCTTTTCCTTTTTCCTTGTAGGGCTTTACCAGCACACGAGAATCACACACATAGTGAGGGTTCCCTTTAGCCAAGACGTGTTTCACAGTCTCTGGGTACACAAATGTAACGAACCCAAACATCCGCTTCTGTTGATATGGAATTCTAACATCTTGCACCGGTCCAAACTCGCTATAAACCAGGAAGAAAAAGAAGAAGCATAAAGTATCATACCATTTGCATTTATAAGCACTGGAGCTACCATTTCTGGCCGTTTACCTAAAGTAGCCGGAAACATCCTCTTCCTTGAATTTACTGTCAGCTGGAAAGGTCAAGTAAATCTGCCGTGAGCTAGAAGCCATAGCAGCAGCACCCATTCCCACCGGTGAAAGCTCATTCCTAGGACCACACCTATTAAATTCGTGGAATTCATTACCTTTATCTAACAAATGCATCGTATTCAAACAAGATATGGCGTATAAATAGCACTAACACAACGCCCTAAGATGCACGACAGTATCCCATACAGATTTCTAGCATCAATTTCTAATTAGAGCTACAAGATGTTAAAACATACACATAATATGCAAGAATTACTAGCTGCAAATCAGAGAAATTAACAGAATTTAAGACACCAAAAACACAATAAAAGCACATAACACTCAACAAACAAGGTAAGAAACTACAAAAAATGTCCATCAAAGGCAAAGATTGCCAAGAATTTACCTCTGATTCGCTTTCAAGAAGTCGCTGCATTTGTTGTAATTAGCAAACGGAGCCATGACTCCAAACCTCTGCTGCTGCTGAAAAGCCCTAATCCTAAAAAATTCATCGAAATCCGAAGCATCCGAGCTCGGAGACCCCAATTCATCACCACCAACAACAAAATCACTGTGGGGGAACTTGCAGGAGCCACCATTCCTGCCAAACCCTTTTCCCAAATACGTACACGGCCTATATCCAACACCACCCCCTTCCTCAACACGAGACAGAAACACCGCATCATTCACCGAATAGCTCCGCCGGTGAAACGGATGGTGGGGGTGAGGGGACCCACCGCCGCCCCCCTCCTCACTCAATTGGAAAATCAGAGAATCACTCCGCCCGCTAGGGCTCAACAACTCATCACTCAACTCATTCCCGCCAAAATTACTCCCATTCCCATTGCTATTATTAGAACTGGACCTGCCGTTGAGCACCGCCGCGTACGAAATTGGCCCCGCCGGGGGAGAGGGGCTGCCGATGCAGCCGTAATGGATTCTTGGCGAATTCGGCGGCAGAAAGGCGTTCGGCCTAATTCCGGAATTAGGCGGCAGAAGGTTTGAATTTGAACATGAATTTGGAGAAGTAAGCCCTAAACGCGCCTTTACTTGATTAACGCTTGATAGCAAAACGGCGTCAGGTGCTAAGGCTAATCTAATCATCTCCTTCTCGCCTTGATCCTGCACCAGTATGTATCCTATAATTCTTGAGGCATTTTCGGCGTCGAAGTTGTGGACTCTTGGCATCATTATTTTCATGGCTTCGCAGGCATCCATAGCAGCTGCTGTTTCGTGAAGCTTTTTTTCTACTGTGTTTGTGTAGCTTCTGTGAGTGTTATCGAGTGAAGTTCCATAAAAGATTCCTGCTGCAGAGAAGGACTTTGTTTTTCACTGTGGCTAGAGAGAGAAAAGGGGAGAGAGAAGTGGTAGGGTTTTAGAGAGAGATAGTAATTATGAGAGAGGTGTGTGTGATTTGGCGAATCATAACCCAACGGTATAAAATATAATGATGAGTGGCAAACTTTTCATATATCTATTATTTATAGGTGTTACTTCCTCTCAAAAAAAGTTATTTAAGAAAATAATAATGATTAAGCTCAAATAAATGAGTTAACCTTAAAGCAGGACGAACGTAGAAAAAAATATTGATAGAAATTCTCATTAAACTTATTTTATCACAGTTATATATATATATAGGATTATGTTAACGTAAAAATTACATTTTAACATTTTTTTTCTCTCAAACTCATTTTTTGCAGTTAAATTTTTTTATTAATTTTTTTATACAATTTTAGATCTTCTTAATCCTCCAACCTCTAGCAATTTAGTCTTAGTATCGTCAATTTAGTAAGAGCTGGATAATATTCAGTAATTTCGATAAATTCGATATTATAAAAAAGAAAAAGATGAAAAGGTTAGTAGGGGCTTAAGCACATTCCTACTTATACATTTGTCCGCCTATACCTTAAAGCATACGATGGATAAAAATTGCTCAAAACTCGGCTCAATAATAAATAAATCAGTATCTGGCTCGACTCGATTCGATTTATTTATACCTTAAAAATACAACTCGTCTAAGGTATACATGCAAGATAAGAGGGAGATGACAGGTCTTTGTGCCATTTTGAGGTATTTTTTCTCTCTCTGGAAATGGAGTTGAGCAGCCAGAATTTTGGGTTGGCGCCGGCTGGTGCGGTGGCCGGAGTTGGCCGGAGGGAAGGCAACAAGAAATCGGAACCACAAATTGGACAATGTGAACTGCAGCATCATCGTAGGGAATAGTAAAGAAAAGCTTGTGTTTTGTCTTCTTTTTTGGGAGTTTATATGTATAATGTACTATTGTCTGGGGCCTGTCTTTATCCAATGGACAAATTTCTGAAAAGACATAACCCAAAAAATGCTGCTTTTTCTTCTACTTTCTGAGAGGCGCTCGTGAATTTCATTTTTCCTTCATTGTAGAAAGCGGTGCATAAATTTTCGATAATATTACTCTTTCTGTCTCATTTCAATACGATCGGACACAAATATTAAAAAATTAATAAAATATAATAAAAAGATAATTATCATTTAAATTATAACTTTTAGTTGACTTTGGGACAATCTTATAATTTTTGAAATTGAAACATAAAATTCCAACTTTTGACATTCTCTCAATTATCTCACAGATTAAAATTTCGGTAAAATTGAAGGTGATGTGTCGGCCGGAATTCAATGAAAAGTTATTGGAATTCAATGAAAAGTTATGATTTAAATGACAATTATCTAAACGACATTGTTTTGAAGAACAGATGTTTTGTCCACGTCGGAAAATTTCGGCTGACACGCCATCACCAGTTTCACTAGAATTTTGATATGTGGGATAATTGAGAAAATGTTATGTTCCAGTTTCAAAAGTTATGAGATTGACCAGAAGTTAACGAAAAGTTATGATTTAAATGACAATTATTCCTATAATAAAATAGGATAGAGAATGTAACTTTTATGGGCGATGTATTTATTCAAAAAGTAGAAAAGTGAAAGATTATTTTCAATTAATAAAGTAGGAGAGAAAATATAAAAACAAGTGGGTCACAATGACATATGATATAAATAATGAATTATTTTAGACTGTTTGTTATTTATTGGATTTTTATTTTAGATAATTGCTTATTAAAACGAGACGTCCAAATAAAATAAATTGATCTATTGAAATAGGACAGAGTGAACAATGAGACTTTAGAAAATGTTGCTTGATAGTTCAGCATTTCAAATCCAGTAGTATACTATTGGGTTTAATAAATAGAGGTACTGAAGTTAAATTAAAATCACTACGTGATGATTGGCACTTATACTTTTTACTCGAATCCCCAATCAATTAATTGAAGGAGAAACATCTTATTAACTAAATTTCATTTTATCATCAAAATTAAAATCAATTTTTTTTAAGTTTATATAAAGTAATAATAATAATATTTTTTTTGTGAGACGTTTCCTCTCAAACTAATAGATCCGGAGGTTCGAGTAATTTTGAGTGCGTACGTATTAATTTATTCTCAACTAATTGAAAATTAAATTATTTTAGTGTGTATGCAATCTAATTTTTTTTAATTATGATGCATGTTATATTATTATTAATAATAATAATAATAATAATAATCTATCAGAAATAATAATTAAAAATATAGATTGCAAATAATTTCACAAGTTTTCTAAATTTACAAAATCATATATATGAAAATATACTTCGTTGAACAAAATGCATAACTAAATTTGTTATGAAATACCTAATCATCTTAGACTCATTCACTTTTAATTAGATTTGAATATTTAATTTTTAAACATGAACTAATAATTATTTAAAATCAAACTTACAATTGTGTTCAATTATTATAATAAATAATGTTTTAGATAAAAATTTCAATTATCATTACTATATTTGTATATACATTAAGTAAACTATACCTATATCTAAAACATCCATATTCATAATGGACACCTATATCTCTATATATAATTACTTTTGTAATAAGTAAGTAATATAGTTGCTAAATAACATATAGCCACATTTGGAGGAAAATTATTTATGGCAATTATTTTGCTTTTATATATAAATAGATTCCCAATATTTTTTCTTTCATGACATAATTTATAGATAAAATATATTTTTGGTCATAAATTAATAAAACTCCATTTGAGTGTTAGATGATGCTAAAAATCTATTAATAATCCTTTAAAAACATATATAGGTTAATAAACTATATTGAATATAAAAGTTCATGTCAAAATTAAGAACACTAAGAACACTATTAGATGTATAAAATTATTGCACTAAAAGTGAAATTAATTGTGTTAAAAAAATGAATTTCAATAAATTTTTTACGATCCGAACATTAATACTATACTCATTCATTAAGAAGATGCATCGATCGTATATGTTCATAATCGAATGTTTGAAAATGATTCCCGATGCTTATTAAAAAAGCACATAAGGGGTTTAAAAACAGTGGCAAGCCCACTTCGCCTACTCGTTTGCACAACCCTCGTTTTTCTTCAAAATCCCTTTAGCCCTTCTCCCCTCTCATCCCGAATCTAAACCTAGCAAAAATATCTGCTTCAATGGCGAATGCGGAAGCTGAGGCCGTGGATTTCGAGCCGGAGGAGGACGATCTTATGGACGAGGACGTCGGCGACGGCTCCCCTAACCGAGCCACCGTTCCTCGCCTCAAGTCCGCCATCACCGGCGGCGGCTCCTCCATCGCTCCGAAGAAGACCAAGGGCCGCGGATTTCGCGACGAGGCCGCTGCTGAAGCTGACCGCAATGCTCGCATGTCCGCCCCCTTCGATTCGCTCGATTCAGAAGGCGGTCCTGGCCCCGAACGATGTCAGTGTCCAAAACCCCAATTATTTTTGAATTATTTCGTTTTTGCTTTTTTGCTCGTAACTGTTTCTGTTTATATCTTTGTGTGGATATTGCTGAATAGTTGTTGTATTGAAAAATTGAAAGACCTGTTAGTTGATTTTAGGCCATTTTTCTGTAGAGCTCAAGTTATGGAGTTAGTGAGTAGTTGTTACTCAAGGTTTGGTATATAGTAAAATTGAGCTAGATACTCTCGCTTGGGTTGTTTTATTGGTAGTGGTTACATTTTCCCTTGCACTTGTAGTGTGGGAGAATTAAGCGCTAGAAGTACTACTGACTGAGTTTGTTCGAGTGTTTGATACTGTTGTTTGTTGCAAATTCGAAGTGGAGGCATGTTTGATTAGATGGCACCATTTTTTTTTTTGGTAAGAACTTCAAGTAGATATTAGGATAGAAGTTTGAGTTCTAGTTGTGGTTGCACTTTTGTAGCTATCGAAGGATGGATTATTCTGGTTACTGGAGTTCATGAAGAGGCTCAAGAGGACGATCTACAAAATGCATTTGGTGATTTTGGAGAGATAAAGAATTTGCACTTGAATCTTGATCGTCGTACGGGTTTTGTCAAGGTATATGAATCTTGTTTTCTTTTACAATTTGTTGTGAAAGTTGTCTGTGATATTCTGTATAATGTTTGTCAGGATTATCTTTAAATGTTTATGATCTTCCACTTTTATGTTATGTAAATCTTCTTCATCCACTATATTTTGATGAATTTGAAATCAACATGTCATCCCTTTCTGAAACTGCTTTAGATGGTAATGGTATTATAAAATAGAGTCTCTGTATCAACAGCTAATTGAGGATCCTCTAAACTAGTTTAGTTTTTTGACCGGGCTGAGCATTTTGAGCCTTATAACTACCATAGATTGTAGATGGGCTGAATGAAAAGATTATTATTCACAGCTTATTTGTTTATCTGGACCAGTCTTTGCTCACAAAGGGATTAGTGAGCATGTTTCTTTTTCTGCCTGACACCTTCATATTTTCTCGATAATAATCCATTTATCTTTCCCTGCACTATGTTGCTCGTTTATCCATCGTCCACTAAATGTGTTATGATGTTTTCTAGGGCTATGCTCTAATTGAATTTGAGAAGTTTGAGGAGGCACAGAGAGCCATAAGCGAGATGGATGGAACTGAACTCCTAACCCAGACCTTGAATGTTGACTGGGCGTTCAGCAAAGGTCCATTCAGAAGAAGGAACATCAGGAGGAGGTATGTGTTCTCAAATTACTGTTGCTCATAGCAGAATATAGGACTAGGAAATAGCAGTATTGAACATTACTGCTCCCCATATACTTTTTGAGCCAGAGATGATGTGCAGAGCTTGGGAAAAACTGATATTGGAAATGTGCATGTTTCACTTATTACCTTAACAGAGAAATAAATAATTGGAATTTTGATGAGAGGTAAAATGTCGTTGGAATGATGTTGAGGGGGCGTGCTAAATGTTTTAGTTATCAGTCGGGGTTTGTGATAATTCAGACATGGTGAAGCAGTGTTATGATACCTAACCTTGAATAATCTTTCTCAACTTTTAATCTGTTAGATGTCACTTTTCATGTCTATTTTTGAGTGTCCCACAATTAGACTGTAATTATCTCGTTGGACTGAAGTGGGAACAACCACATCATCAAAATGACCTGAATTGTCTATCTGACTGTTACTGTTTTGTGATTAATCTCTTTATTGAAATCTTCTACAGACCAACTCGGGTTCATCGTTCCAGGAGTCCAAGGAGGAGATTCTAATCATGGCAGTATGTGAGAGTTTTTTGGGCTTTGATCTAGAGTGAAGATACTAATGTGAATCCTTGTTAACTTTTAACAATGTACGATTGTTGTTTCTGTTGGCAGATTTCGTTCATCGACACTTCTTTTCAATTGTATTAACCTTTATGAGGCTTCTTTGGATTGCTCCCTTCCTGGCTTGCCATTTATATAGGTTGGTGGTACTGTAGTTGAAGAATATTCCAATGTTGTGTTCTTATTGATTCCTATCAGTGTATTCCTTGGCTTTTTGATTGGGTTGTTGCTTTTCTTGTAACATCATAATTCTGTTTTTTATCATGTTACTAAAAGTTCTTTTTCTTTTTTTATGCAAGTAAAATTTATTCAAAGAACACACGAGGTATCATGTTACTAAAAGTTCTTTTTTTATATATATATGTAAGTAAAATTTATTCAAAGAACACACGAGGTATTATGTTACTAAAAGGCTTTTTTTTCTCTTTTTTTTATGTAAGTAAAATTTAATATAACGCATATTCGATATAATGCGTAAGAAGATTTTACAGCCTAAGCTTTTTGTGTGTGGTGTGTGTATATTGGTTTATTTTAACGCATTTTATCCATATTTGTACTGGGTGATATCCATTAGCGGACACACTTTTGAGTGAAGAAGAGGCTTAAGCTCCTATCATGACTGCTTTACTTTTTTTTTTTTTCTTCTTTTTTTTTCTTTTTTTTTATAAGATCTTTAAATTTATTCAGATTTTATGTAAATTGTTATGCAAAAATCTCAATCAATGATTTGAATCACACAAAAAGATATTTTGAAAATATAGTTTCTACCAATCTTTTTTTTTGCATTCGCTTCGAAACTGATATCTACAACGGTAGATCCTTTTAGAAAAATAGCAACTCAGATCATCTATGTTGCAGCGCCTCGTAACACGGCAACATCTCCTATCCTATCCACAGATGACCAGCATGTATATCAAGCAAATTTAACAATCCATCATATCTTGCTCATGGAAATTCTTAATCATTTTCAATTCATACAAAAGAGATATTACACGATGCTGCAATAGAGGACCCTTCTCACAAAATAGCACGCACTTTGACCTCTTTATACCTTGCTGCCCCTAAGGAGAATGATTTTCTAGTACACACACTCAAATTTCTTGAAAACTTCTCTTTCACCTCCAAAAGTATACAAAATTTCAGACCAAACATGTTTTTTTTTTTTTTTTTAAAGACCAATCATGTTAGAAGCTGAAGTGTTTTAATATAGCCAACCGTTTAACGTTTGCTGGACATTCATAAATAGGTGCAACTGTATTTAATCTGCCACAGTAGGTAGTGGAAATTGAGAGATTCAATTCCTTTGTCATTGCTTGGGCCCCACCTACATTAATTTTTTTTAGTACCCCTAGATTTTTTATTTTTATTTTTCCAAAAAAAAAGTTAGCCATGCAACTTCTATATCTAAATCTAAGAATTTGATTTACCTAATTTACAACACGAAACAAAAACTTCCATTTCAAGAGAGAAGAAAAGAAAAGGAAAAAGAAAGGAAAATAAGAAAAACTTCTTGTTTAGTGAAAAGTGAAAACCGTTACAAAAGAAGTAGCTAGTGTTTTCTGCTAAATCTATCAACCACCATTATATATATATATATATATATAATAAAATATTTCCACCATGGAAATTGAGGTGGCGGGAGCTAGCGCCGCCGCTTCTGGTGGTGGATCTGATGTTCACAGTGGCGGTGATGTGGAAATGGGGCGGCGGCCGAGAGGCAACGAGGCTTGTTTGGTGTGGCGGGATTTGACGGTGATGTTGCCGAATTTTGGGCAAGGGCCGGTGAAGAAGTTGCTTAACGGGCTAAATGGGTATGCCGAACCTGGTCGGATCATGGCCATTATGGGGCCATCCGGATCCGGAAAATCCACCCTTCTTGACTCATTAGCGGGTATCTCATCTCTCTCTCTCTCTCTCTCTCTCTACATCTTGATGTTGATTAGCTTTAGCTACCTCTTCATGGTTGCATGATATTGATGGAAACATATTTCAAAACCATATAGTATAAAAGTTAAATGATCTTGATTGTACTAAATTGTGAGATAACGCATTATAGGAACTAAGGAATTAGTTAATATATCAAAATATTCAATATCCACTTTGATATTGTAAGAATGAAAATAATTATAAAGATTAAAAGAATAGTTATTTTTTGGCTTAAAGTATTGTTTAGTCCTTAATTTACGACTAAGAAGCTTCGCAGTTGTTAGTTGTAGCCAAAATATGTTAATTCATGATTAAAAAGCTTCGTGATTGTAAATTGTAGGTAAAATATGATTAATTCATGACTAAGAAGCTTCATAATTGTGAATTTCAGGCAAAATATCGTTAATTCACGGTTCGGTGGCTCCATGGTTGTGAATTACTATAATAAAGATATAATTATAAAAACAACTATTCTTTTATCTTAAGGGAAAAATTATGTAATATTATGATAGTATAGTCTATAAATACAATGTAAAAAAAAAAAAACAGATTTTTCATAAGTGATTAAGTGGAATCAAATTCCTTTCCATTTTTATAATAAAACAAAAGTTTATCTTTCCTCCACCAAAATAAAAGAATAAAAAAAGATATATAGATCAAATTTCATGCATGAAATATTGAGTCACTGCAGAGATAAACGGAGAATTATTATTAATTATATTTAAAGAGAAAAATAAATAAAAATTAATAAGGTGGGAGGAGTAGTTGAAGGGGATAGCCTTAGTAAATGAGGGTAAGCCGATTCACCATCTCTCTTTATGGGCCAATTCATAGTTTTACGTGAACCCTATTGTTTTTTAATTTAATTTAATTTCCGTCGACCAAAGTGGGAAAGCATTTAAGGGTTTTTCAATTTTTATTTTCAATTTTCAATGACTTAATATATATATATATATATATATATATATAGTTTATAAAATGTATTGATTTCGATACAAATATTTAAATATGGCTTAACGAATCATTTTGAACTTTTCAAATAAAATATTTTTAAAATAATACTCGATAAATTAATAAACTTTCAAAATTAATAATTTCCTTGGGATCCGACTTGGTAGATGCATAAAAGTATTTAATTAATTACAATAAACTGATAGATACATGAATTTATTTATTTAAACAGGCATGAATCTGTTTAATTTAAAAATATTAAACCGCTATCTACCATATCTTCTTACAGTTTTTAATTATTATTTTTACAATTTTAATCATTTGTTTCTTCAATTTGTATTATTACGTTTTAGTATAATTTAAGATTATGAACTAAGATATTCACTAATCCAATTTTTATATTTGTCTCTAATTTTTGTATTAATTATTGATTATTACGGTTTATTCATTATATAATAATATTTTTTTATTTTTATAATAAATAGTTATAAAATAGCTGGAACTAATAAATTATGAAACAGAAGATCCCAACTGAAAAAGAAAATAAATATAACTTGCATGGACCAAACGACCCTTGGAAAAAGGATTACTTATTTCTATACAAAAAAAAAAAAGAGTTGTAGTTATATTCAACATGTATAAGATGTATTCCACTTTTAATCTTCTTGTTGTTGTTTTATATTCTGTTCGTCCCACAAAATAGTGTATATTAGGTTGTGATATAGATTTTAATTAAAATTAAGTAGATTCACTTCATTAAGTAGAATGTAACGTGCCATGTATGTGGTAAAATTATAAATAAGTGAAAAAAAATTATGAATAAAAAATAAAAAAATTGTATAAAACAAGACAAAAAAATAAGTATATATTAAATTGGTAACTCCAAAAAATAACAAAATGTACATTATTTTATGGGACGGAAGAATTATATATTACTTTCATTTGGCCACAGGTAGATTATCAAGGAATGTTGTAATGATGGGAGATATTCTTCTTAACGGCAAGAAGCGGCGGCATGGATACGGCGTCGTTGTAAGTTCCCTTATATTTTAATAACATCTAGTTTAATATACAAACTATTTTTCTATATTAATTGATAAATTTATATATATACACGTGATTTAGTAACTTTTTAATCTTTGATTACTTAATTAAAGATAAATTTAATTATAACTAATAATAAGAGTGAACTAATAAAATATCTATTTTATCATTGTAAAAATAAAAATAACCACTAAAATAAAAATGATAGCCACTTTTACAATTTTACCATTATTATTATTATAATAATTCACGGCTACAAAACTCCTTTGTCGTGAATTTGGTTTTATTTAATTAGCTTATTATTTCAACAACCATAAAAAAATTTAGTCTTGAATTGACATTATTATGCCACAGTACTCACGATCAACATACTTTTTAGGAGGTACTTGGTATGATGGAATGAAATAAAGTGGAATGGACTGGAGGTTCATTTCATAATATCAAACACTTCATTCTCACTCATATCAAGCACCTCCATTCTATTCTCTCTTATTTCATTTCATCATACCAAATAACTCCTTTGTTAGTAGCGAACTATTCACAAGCCATTTTTTTAATATTACAATTCACAACTACGAAGCTTCTTAGTCTCGAATCGAGACGCGAATCAACAAAACAGTACTTTAAACCAAAAACTCACAAATTTTTTCAATCTTTGTAGCTGTATTTATTATCTATACGAAAAAAATAGATATCTTCATTTATTAACTCCTTAGCGTTTGGTATATAAGTAAACCTATGTTATGATAACTTATTTATAGTTATTTTTGTGTTTGGTTAGCACGTTTGCCAAACAAGTCGTGTTAGTTACTTGGCCCAACCACATGTCACTAAGAATGATTTTTTTCTTTGAAATTTTCTTTGAGAATATTGTTATCCTTATGTTAGGGTAACTTGTAGAGGGATGAGATAACTTATCTCATGAGTCATATCTTAACATGCTTAATCCTAACCAACATACCAAACGGGCCTTACAATAAAGTAACTAAGATTGCATGCAGTTTTTGTGTTAACGAAATCTGTCCCATTTTTGGTGGTCACAGGCATACGTAACGCAAGAAGACGTGCTATTGGGGAATGGGGACTCTAACAGTGAGAGAAACCATAACCTACTCTGCAAATCTAAGGCTGCCGAGCTCCATGTCCAAGGAAGAGATCAAAGACATCATAGAAGGAACCATCATGGAAGTCGGGCTGCTCGACTGCGCCGATCGCCAGATCGGAAACTGGCAAATGAGAGGCATCAGCGGCGGAGAGAAGAAGCGGCTGAGCATCGCACTCGAGATTCTCGTCCGGCCGCGTGTATTATTTCTCGACGAGCCCACAACCGGACTCGACAGCGCCGCCTCTTTCTTCGTCATCCAAGCTATCAAGAATCTTGCCAGAGATGGAAGAACTGTCATCTCGTCTATACATCAACCGAGCAGCGAAGTCTTCGCGCTCTTTGATGATCTGTTTTTGCTGTCCGGTGGTGAAACGGTTTACTGCGGAGAAGCGAAGATGGCTGTCAAGGTATTTATAAAAGAGTCTTGTTTTATAATATTTGGTATTTTTCTAACATATATTTGATTTAAGATATAATAGACATTTAGTTTAGTGAAATATAAAAATATATAATTTCTAGCAACTCTTATTAAAATGTCTACAAAATTGTTTATGCGAAAATCGAAGGTTTGGCGAATTACACGACGTTCGGTTCGTGCGGTCGCGCAAACCTCTGATTTTCGCATGCACACGAACTTATTGAGAAATCTGCGGTTTTCAATGCTAATAATGAGTTGTGTTTGCCGGAAACTCATCCACAACAAAGCGTAGACACCGTCGAGCATGGAGAATGGATTTTGTCGCTTATGTTATCTGAAAAAATGTTGGTGTCAAAGTTCATGGTCATGTTCGTGTGAAAATCAGAAGTTCACGCAATTGTGCAAATTGAACAGTTCAGTGCAAATGACACGAAATTGTTCAATACATGCGACCGCGTAAACTTTTGATTTCCGCACAAAAACGAACATATCTTACAATTTCATTGAGAATAAATTAGTCTATTTACAGAAGATATGACCAAATTTTATATATTTCTAAACTCTGGTTACTATTTATGTATTGACTCAGCAAAATGACTATTTTTTACGATTACAATTTAAAGATAATATCGTAAAATTTATATTTTTTATTTGCTTATGTATTAAAAGTGAGTGTTCTTATAAATTTTCACCGTAATTACAAGTTACAATATCCTTATTTTAATTTTAAAGAAATTGAGTAAAACACATCCTTTTATACCTGAATTTTTGTAAAAATTGTAATAAATTAATTTTTTCATCTGATTTTCTGATTTTTGCTTTTTCCAGTTTTTTGCAGAAGCAGGTTTTCCCTGTCCGAGCAGGAGGAATCCATCCGACCACTTCCTCCGCTGCATCAACTCAGATTTCGACGTCGTCACAGCCACACTGAGAGGTTCACAAAGACTGCGTGTACGAATCTAATGATGTTTGCTATTTTTAGGAAACTGGATTAAGCATTTCTATGTATAATGTAAGTACGATTGACAGGAAACACACATAACCTCGGATCCTCTGATGAATCTTGCGACAGCTGATATCAAATCAGTACTCATTGAAAAGTACAAGAACTCAGCATATGCTAGGAAGACGACATTGAAGGCTCGAGAGATGTCAAACTTTGTAAGTTGTAATTTAAAGCTGTGTGTGTGTAGGAGAAGATCAAATGAGAATAGGGTTTTTACGGGACGAACGAGAATACATGCACAAACACATAAAATCTATGAACCCGAGATGAACACGTACATGCATGTAACATATTGTTCACGTGTTTGTGCATGTGTAATTCTCACTGCCTGTTGTCCTTGTATAGGGCGTAGTTCAAATAAAAACTTCTTATTGTGAGAATAACCTATAAAGTACTCCCTCCGTCCGCCAATAGATGACCTATTTGAAAACGGCACGGGTTTTAAGAAATGTAAGGTAATGTGAGTGGAAAAAGTTAGTGGAATGTGGGTCCTACTTTTATATATTAATTTTATAATTGAATGTGAGTAGAATGAGTTAGTGGATTGTGGAACCTACTTATCAAAAATAGTAAAAAGCAAATGGGACATGTAATGGCGGGCGTACCGAAATGGCAAAATGAGACTTTTAATAACGGACGGAGAGAGTAATTTGCACCGAACATATTTGTTGAGTGTAGAGTTCAGTGCAGTTATTTTATAAGTTCAGTGCCGAAATTCTCTCTCGGTTCTCACAGTAAGAAGTTTTTAATCGAACCACGTCGTGAATATATATGATAAATGAATTGCAGCAAGGAGTGGAGATAGACACGATTAAGGGAAGCCATGCGAGCTGGTGGAAGCAGCTTTCGACTTTGACACGACGATCGTTTGTGAATATGTCTAGAGATGTTGGGTACTATTGGTCGAGAATAGTGATATACACCATCGTGTCTGTATGTGTCGGGACACTGTTCTACGATGTCGGTACGAGCTATACTGCAATCTTCGCAAGGGGGGCTTGCGGGGGCTTCGTCACAGGATTCATGACTTTTATGTCCATTGGAGGTTTCCCATCCTTCATCGAGGAGATGAAGGTACAAAAGTAATTTCATTCGTTTTAGATACTTATAGGGCGTTTACTATTCAGAATCGATAATATACGTGATTGAGTATTTTTATCTTCGTTCCAAAATTTCGATTGAATAACGGGCTTTAGGGTATTCTAAAATTTTCGTACGTGTTTTTATAAATTGGTTGAGTGTTGTGGATCGAATAAGGATCACACTTTTGTCGTAGATTTAATGAGATTAATTTGGTTTGAGTGTTTCGTCTTTATAATTGGAGTGGGTCCAGTAATGACAATATTGATAAATAATGAGTAATATTGAATGTTGTGGCAAAATTGAGGCATTCAAATACTCTCCTTAGCGATAGGTCTTGGGTTCAAATCTCACTTGCGTGTAGTGTATTTTCCCACATGCGTGCGGTGTAGTTGTCCCGCTTGCGTGCGAAGTAGTGGTCTCGTCCTCGTGCGGTATAGTATTTTAATTGTTCTAATCTAGACCACTTGTAATGAGCAATATTGAATGTTATAATTACTAAACATAGAACGGGTAAATTCTTTGTGGACCGACTTAAATGCCAAAACAGATGAGCAGTTCGTGGACAGACGGAGTACTATCTTTTTTATCTATTTAGATTAATTATGAATAGTAAACGCCCTTTTGATGTCAGATGTTCGAGATTATATATATGGATTGATTTCTCACAATTAATCATCTGCAGATTTTTTCTCGAGAGAGGCTCAATGGCTACTATGGCGTCGCAGTGTTTATACTGTCAAACTTCTTCTCTTCCTTCCCCTTCTTGGTTGCAGTCTCGATCATCACTGGGACGATAACATTTTACATGGCGTTTCATGCTGAATTCTCTCGCTATGTCTTCTTCTGCCTCAATATCTTTGGATGCATTGCCATGGTAGAGAGTGTGATGATGATTGTAGCTTCTTTGGTTCCTAACTTCTTAATGGGGATCATTTCTGGGGCTGGAGTTCTGGTAATACCTCTCTCTCTCTCACTCTCACTCTCTCTCACACACACACGCATAGAGACGGAGCCAAGACCCGGGCATAATTCCGCGATCGCCTATAATTTTTTTATTAAAATTATTATATTTAGGTTGTATTTTATATTATGTTTTTCAATTTGTTATATATAAATAATTTTGTCATGCCTGTACGCACAGTGGCGGATACAGGGGTACTAAGGGGATTGGGGAGTACTGGCATAGTGGCGGATTCAGAACAAAAAAATGGAGGGGGCGAAATAAAATGATAGAAAATTAAATATATTATCTCATACATTTAAAGCTTTCGTTTCTTCCTAAAACACGTCCATCTCTCTCTTTCTCTCACTCTCACACAGTCACACTTTTCTTTCTCAATCACACTTCTCATATGTTTAACCGTCGGGAGAGTCGGCTGCCCCCTCCCGACCCCCCTATATCTGCCACTGCACTGGCACCCCCTAACCATTTTTTTACACTATATTTCAATTTTTATTTTTGAATTAATCTTATTTTAGCACTTTTGGTCGTAGGAAAATTTCGATTTTAGCTTCTTCCAAACTATTTTTCTGATGTCTGTATACTTCGTAGGGGATTATGATGATGACAGCCGGTTTCTTTCGGCTGCTGCCAGATCTTCCGAAGCCATTTTGGCGGTATCCGATATCGTTTATCGGCTACGGTGCATGGGCGCTTCAGGTATTTCTATAAATAGACTTCTTTAGCTTTTACACCTAACATCGAATGTACGGTGCATCCATTATAATTAATCTTGATACGAGATTACTAAGTCTTAACTGAGAACTAATAAACCCTAGTTAAACTATACTAATTAACTGATTTAATTAAAATCTAATTAGCAATTAATCAATATTCTTAATTGTAATTCAAAACAACTAACTAATTAAGGTTTAATTAAGATGAGGCGGATGTCACGCTGATGTATCTTCAACTTGACATGCTTCTTTAAATGCTGAAAAACCAACGAAAACCCTTTTGAATTGTTTGAAAATTGTGATTCGGACTAATAAGTAAACAACAGAGAAAGTACGTACATGTTACACTTGTAATCTTTCTATGTTCGAGCTAGAAAATCATCATATACATATGAGACAAAGCTCGGGCTATAATTTAAGAATATCCATGGGTGCAGGGATCATACAAGAACGATATGATTGGACTAGTATTTGACCCTCTAATACCAGGCGATCCAAAGATATCAGGGGAAGATGTGATAACAAAAATGCTTGGTGTATCTCTACATCGTTCAAAGTGGTGGGATTTGGTGGCTCTATATAGCCTCATACTATGCTATAGAATCCTCTTCTTCGTCGTGCTCAAGGCGAAGGAGAGATCTGCGGAATGCTTCCAGTCCTTCTACGCCAAGAGGGCGTTGCATCGTTTCAAGAAGAGGCCGTCGTTCAAGAGAAGAGCGTCGTCCAGGAGCCACCATGCCGCCCTCCGCTCTCTATCTTCTCAAGAAGGCCTCAACTCTCCGCTTCCTTAGCCACTGGCATTAACCACTCTGGTCGTCTTACGAGTTGCATGAGTATTGCTAGTTTTATATGTTGAGGTTGTTTTTGTATGAAATAATTAATTGTAGTAAATTGAATAACGAGTAAAGCAAAAACAATTTACTATATTCTTTATGTTGCTGAATAGATAAAATTTTGCTATATTTATATGCTTTCTTGATCAATACTATATAATATAAAAAGCAAGTCGGATCTTCTATTGTGATAATAATCTTGGGAGTCATAATTGTATGAATTGTATAGAATTCTTTATAAATCTAGAGAGAGAAAGGAAGCAAGTTCAACATTTCATTGAAAGAGATCTCACAACCTCATGAGGGATTATTATTCCTCGCACATTACACAAGCACAAACCCAACTCTAGAATTCAACAGCCGCATGGTGCGACACAGTTTCATCACATGCTCTCCACAAAAAATAAAAAGAAAAAAAAGTTGCAAGACTCACAATGTAGAGAAGCAAAATCAGAAGTTACCAACCAGTAACAACTGATAGCAGGAGGCAGCATGAAGAGCAAATGGATAGATTGATTCCATGGCGGCTCACTCAATCATACCGTTTTGGTTCGAGGCCACGAAATTGCGGATGATCTCCATCGCCAACTGATGAGCACTCTTATCTTGAAGTTTCGCTAGAGCATCCACTTTTTCGTACGTCTCCTTGTCGGCAAAAAGCTTCAAATTATACCGCGATGGCCCTTGTGGCATTCCTTCCCATTTATCCACCAGCTCCAACATCTTCTCTTTGCCCTGTGCAAGAATTCGCAGATGGCTTTTAGTTCTGTGATTAATGTATACTAAAAATACATAGCTTTGTCCAAATCAACTGCGTACCATGCGGTTTGTGAATTCGCCAAATGATTCTTTGGAAAGCCGCTTGCGTTTCCAGTGAT